>JAFJMP010000273.1:0-18287 GCA_029692085.1 Gymnothorax javanicus | reverse complement strand
GACAGACTCCCTCTGTGTGCAGTCCATTCAGTTAACGAGAATCACCCCCTGCCCTGACAGACTCCCCTCTCTGTGTGCAGTTTGTTCAGTGAACGAGAATCTCCCACCAGTCCTGTCAGACTCCCCTCTCTGTGTCCAGTTCGTTCAGTGAACGGGAATCACTCCCCCACCCTGACAGACTCCTCTCTGTGTGCAGTATGGTTCAGTGATCGAGAATCACTCCCCTGCCCTGACAGACTCCCTCTCTGTGTGCAGTTTGTTCATTGAACGAGAATCCTCCCCCTCCCCTGACAGACTCCCCTGTGTGCAGTTGCTCAGTGAACACTGAATCAGTGAACCCCCACCCTGACAGACTCCCTCTGTGTGCAGTTTGTTCAGTGAACGAGAATCACTCCCCTCCCCTGACAGACTCCTCTCTGTGTGCAGTTTGTTCAGTGAACGAGAGAATCACTGACCCCTGTGTGCAGTTGAAACAAGAATCAACTGACAGACTCCCTCTCAGTGTGCAGTTTGTTCAGTGAACGAGAATCACCCCCCCCTGACAGACTCCCTCTCTGTGTGCAGTCTGCTCCAGTGAACGAGAATCACCCCCCCGCCCTGACAGACTCCCCCTCTCTGTGTGCAGTCTGCTCAGTGAACAAGAATCACTCCCCGCCCTGACAGACTCCCTCTCTGTTTGCAGTTCTTCAGTGAACGAGAATCACCCCCCCCCTGACAGACTCCCCCTCTGTGTGCAGTCTGCTCAGTGAATGGGAATCACTCCCCGCTGCCCTGACAGACTCCCTCTCTGTGCAGTCTGTTCAGTGAACGAGAATCACTCCCCCACCCTGACAGACTCCTCTGTTTGCAGTTTGCTCAGTGAACGAGAATCACCCCCGCCCCTGACAGACTCCCCCTCTGTGTGCAGTCTGCTTCAGTGAACGAGAATCCATCCCCTGCCCTGACAGACTCCTCTTGTGTGCAGTTGCTCAGTGAATGGGAATCACTCCCCCCTCCCTGACAGACTCCCCTCTGTTTGCAGTTTGATCAGTGAACAAGAATCACTCCCCAGTCTGACAGACTCCTCTCTGTGTGCAGTCTGCTCAGTGAACGAGAATCACTCCCCCGCCTGGACAGACTCCCCTCTCTGTGCAGTTTGTTCAGTGAACGAGAATCACCTCCCCACCTGACAGACTCCCCTTCTGTGTGCAGTTTGTTCAGTGAACGAGAATCACCTTCCCACCCTGACAGACTCCTCTCAGTGTGCAGTTTGTTCAGTGAACGAGAATCACCCCAGCCCTGACAGACTCCCTCTCTGTGTGCAGTCTGCTTCAGTGAATGAGAATCACTCCCCCGCCCTGACAGACTCCCCTCTGTGTGCAGTCTGCTCAGTGAACGAGAATCACTCCCCACCCTGACAGACTCCCCTCTCTGTGTGCAGTTTGTTCAGTGAATGGGATCACTCCCCCTGCCCTGACTGACTCCCTCTCTGTGTGCAGTCGCTCAGTGAACCAGAATCACTCCCCCGCCCTGACAGACTTCTGTGTGTTTGTTCAGTGAACGAGAATCACTCCCCCACCCTGACAGACTCCCCTGTGTGCAGTCTGTTCAGTGAACGGGAATCACTCCCCGCCTGACTGACAGACTCCTCTGTGTGCAGTCTGCTCAGTGAATGAGAATCACTCCCCCTGCCCTGACAGACTCCTCTCTGTGCAGTTTGTTCAGTGAACGAGAATCACTCCCCCGCCCTGACAGACTCCCTCTCTGTGTGCAGTCTGCTCAGTGAACGAGAATCACTCCCTGCCTGACAGACTCCCTCTCTGTGTGCAGTCTGCTCAGTGAACGAGAATCACTCCCCCGCCCTGACAGACTCCCCCTGTGTGCAGTTGTTCAGTGAACGAGAATCACGCCCCCGCCTGACAGACTCCCCTCTCTGTGTGCAGTTTGCTCAGTGAATGGGAGTCAATCCCCAGTCCTGACAGACTCCCCTCTGTGTACAGTTATTCAGTGAACGAGAATCACTCCCCGCCCACAGACAGACTCTGTGTGCAGTCTGCTCAGTGAACGAGAATCACCCCCCCCCTGACAGACTGCCCTCTCTGTTTCCAGTATGTTCAGTGAACGAGAATCACTCCTCCACCCTGACAGACTCTCCTTGCTGTGTGCAGTACGTTCAGTGCACGAGAATCACTTCCCCGCCCTGACAGACTCCAATGTCAGTGTGCAGTCTGCTCAGTGAACGAGAATCACCCCCCACCCTGACAGACATCCTCTGTGTGCAGTCCATTCAGTGAACGAGAATCACCTCCCCCCCCCTGACAGACTCTCTCTGTGTGCAGTGCAGTCTGCTCAGTGAAACAGAATCACCCCCCACCCCTGACAGACTGCCCTCTCTGTTTCCAGTATGTTCAGTGAACGAGAATCACTCCTCCACCCTGACAGACTTTCCTTGCTGTGTGCAGTACGTTCAGTGCAGGAGAATCAGCTTCCCGCCCCGACAGACTCCAATGTCAGTGTGCAGTTCGTTCAGTGATCGAGAATCACTCCCCCGCCCTGACAGACTCCCCTCTCTGTGTGCAGTCCATTCAGCGAACGAGAATCACTCCCCCGCCCTGGCAGACTCCCCTCTCTGTGTGCAGTTTGTTCAGTGATCTAGAATCACTTCCCCACCCCGACAGACTCCCCTCTCTGTGTGCAGTTCGTTCAGTGAAATAGAATCACTCCCCCGCCCTGACAGACTCCCCTCTCTGTGTGCAGTCCGTTCAGTGAACGAGAATCTCCCCCCAGTCCTGTCAGACTCCCCTCTCTGTGTCCAGTTCGTTCAGTGAACGGGAATCACTCCCCTACCCTGACAGACTCCCCTCTCTGTGTGCAGATCGTTCAGTGATCGAGAATCACTCCCCCGCCCTGACAGACTGCCCTCTCTGTGTGCAGTTTGTTTAGTGAACGAATCCCTCCCCCGCCCTGACAGATTGCCCTCTCTTTTTCCAGTATGTTCAGTGAACTCCCCCGCCCTGACAGACTCCGCTCTCTGTGTGCAGTTCGTTCAGTGAACGAGAATAACTCCCCCGCCCTGACAGACTCCCCTCTCTGTGTGCAGTTTGTTCAGTGAACGAATCACCCCCCCCTCCTGACAGACTCCCCCTCTGTGTGCAGTTTGTTCAGTGAACGAGAATCACTCCCCCACCTGACAGACTCCCTCTCTGTGTGCAGTCTGCTCAGTGAATGAGAATCACCCCCCGCCCTGACAGATTCCCTCTTGTGTGCAGTCTGCTCAGTGAACGAGAATCACCCCCCCCTGACAGATTGCCCCTGACAGTCTGCTCAGTGAACGAGAATCAATTGCAGACAGACTGCCCTCTCTGTTTGCAGTTCGTTCAGTGAACGAGAATCACTCCCCCACCCTGACAGACTCCCCTCTCTGAGTGCAGTATGGTCAGTGAACGAGAATCACCTTCCTGCCCTGACAGACTCCCCTGTCATTGTGCAGTTCGTTCAGTGATCGAGAATCCATCCCCCGCCCTGACAGACTCCCCTCTCTGTGTGCAGTTCGTTTAGTGAACAAGAATCAATCCCCCGCCCTGACAGACTCCCTCACTGTGTGCAGTTCGTTCAGTGAACGAGAATCACTCCCCCGCCCTGACAGACTCCCCTCTCTGTGTGCAGTTTGATCAGTGAACGAATCACTCCCCCTCCCTGACAGACTGCCCTCTCTTTTTCCAGTATGTTCAGTGAACTCCCCCGCCCTGACACACTCCCCTCTCTGTGTGCAGTTTGTTCAGTGGTCTAGAATCACTTCCCCACTCCAACAGACTCCCCTCTCTGTGTGCAGTTCCTTCAGTGATCGAGAATCACCTCCCTCGCCGTGACAGACTCCCCTCTCTGTGTGCAGTTCCTTCAGCGAACGAGAATCACTCCCCTGCCCTGACAGACTCCCCTCTCTGTGTGTAGTTGAACGAGAATCACTCCCCCGACCTGACAGACTCCCCGCTCTGTGTGCAGTTCTTTCAGTGAATGGGAGTAACTCCCCCGCCCTGACTGACTCCCCTCTCTGTGTGCAGTTCGTTCAGTGAATGAGAATCACTCCCCTGCCCTGACTGACTCCCCTCTCTGTGTGCAGTTCGTTCAGTGAACAAGAATAACTTCCCCGCTCGGACAGACTCCCCTCTCAGTGTGCAGTTCGTTCAGTGAACGAGAATCACTCCCCTGCCCTGACAGACTTCCCTCTCTGTCTGCAGTTCGTTCAGTGAACGGGAGTAACTCCCCGCCCTGACAGACTCCCTCTGTGTGCAGTCTGCTCAGTGAACGAGAATCACTCCCCTAACTCTGACAGACTCCCCCACTCTGTGCAGTCTGCTCAGTGAACGAGAATCACTCCCCCAGTCCTGACAGACTCCCCCTCTCTGTGCAGGTCGTTCAGTGAACGAGAATCACTGCCCTGACAGACTCTGTGTGACAGTCTGTGGTCTCCAATGAACGAGAATCACTCCCCGCCCCTGACAGACTCCCCTCTCTGTGTGCAGTTTGTTCAGTGAACGAGAATCACTCCCCAGTCCTGACAGACTCCTCTCAGTGCAGTTGTTCAGTGAAATAGAATCACTCCCCCAACCTGACAGACTCCCTCTGTGTGTGCAGTTAGTTCAGTGAACCAGAATCTCCCCGCCCTGACAGACTTCCCTCTCTGTGTGCAGTCTGTTCAGTGAAATGGAATCACTCCCCTAATCTGACAGACTCTGTGTGCAGTTCCTTCAGTGAACGAGAATCACTCCCCTGACACAGGCTCCCTCTGCTGCAGTCTGCTCAGTGAACGGAGAATCACTTCCCCTGAGACAGACTCCCCTCTGTGTGCAGTCTGCTCAGTGAACGAGAATCACTCCCCCCTGACAGATAGACTTTCCCTCTGTGTGCAGTTCTGCTCAGTGAACGAGAATAACTCCCCAGTCCTGACAGACTCCCCCTCTCTGTGTGCAGTTGCTCAGTGAACGAGAATCACTCCCCCCTGACAGACTCCCTCTGTGTGCAGTTTGGATCAGTGAACGAGAATCACCCCCTGCCCTGACAGACTCCCCTCTGTGTGCAGTTGACACGAGAATCAATCCCCTGCCCTGACAGACTGCCCTCTGTGTGCAGTTGCTCAGTGAACGAGAATCACCCCCCCCCAGACTCCTGACAGAGTTTGTTCTGTGAACTGTGTGCAGTATGACAGTGAAGGAGAATCCAGTCCCCGAATCACTGACACCTGACAGACTCTGTGTGTACAGTTCATTCAGTGAATAGAATCAATCCTCTGGGACAGACTCCTCTCTGTGTGCAGTTGAGTGAACGAGAATCACCTCCCCTGCCCTGACAGACTCCCTCTGTGTGCAGTTCCTTCAGTGAACGAGAATCACTCCCCCCCCCTGACAGACTTCCCTTGCTGTGTGCAGTTTGCTCAGTGAATGAGAATCACTCCCCCCCTGACAGACTCCCCCTCTGTGTGTGCAGTTCTGCTCAGTGAAACAGAATCACTTCCCCACCCGACAGACTCCCCAGTGTGTGCAGTCTGTTCAGTGAACGCCACAGTCCGAGAATCACTCCCCGCCTGACAGACTCCCTATGTGTGCAGTCTGTTGTGTGAATGGGAATCACTCTCAGACTCCTCTCTGTGTGCAGTCTTTGCTCAGTGAACGAGAATCACCCCCGCCCTGACAGACATCCTCTGTGCAGTTTGTCAGTGAACGAGAATCACTCCCCACCCTGACAGACTCCCCTCTGTGTGCAGTCTGCTCAGTGAATGAGAATCAACCCCGGCCCTGACAGACTCCCCCTCTCTGTGTGCAGTTTGTGAACAAGAATCAGTGAACGAGAATCACCCCCAGTCCCTGACAGACTCCTCTCTGTGTGCAGTTCGTTCAGTGAATCACTCCCCCACCCTGACAGACACCACCCTGACAGACTCCCAGACAGACCCTCTCTGTGTGCAGTTTGTTCCAGTGAACGAGAATCACTGCCCCGCCCTGACAGACTCCCCCTCTCTGTGCAGTTCTTTCAGTGAACGAGAATCACTTCCCGCCCCTGACAGACTCCCTCTGTGTGCAGTCTCATTAGTGCAGAATCTCCCCCAGTTCTGACAGACTCCCTCTGTGTGCAGTTTGTTCAGTGAACCACTCCCCTACCCTGACAGACTCCCCTCTCTGTGTGCAGTTTGCTCAGTGAACGAGAATCACCCCCCCGCCCCTGACAGACTCCCCCAGTCCTGTGCAGTGCAGTCTGTTCAGTGAACAAGAATCACTCCCCAGTCCTGACAGACTCCCCTCTCTGTGTGCAGTTCGTTCAGTGAACGAGAATCACTTCCCTGCCCTGACAGACTCCCCTCTGTGTGCAGTTCTTCAGTGAACGAGAATCACCCCCAGCCTGACAGACTCCTGTGTGTGCAGTCTGCTCAGTGAAGAATCAATCCCCCCCCCTGACAGACCCCTGACAGTGCAGTCTGCTCCAGTGAATGAGAAAATCACTCCCCCCTGACAGCAGTCTGTGTGCAGTGATCGAAGAATCACCCCCCCTGACAGACCCCTCTGTGTGCAGTGTGCAACGAAAATCTGCTCAGTGAACGAGAATCACTCCCTAACCTCTGACAGACTGCCCTGTTGTGCAGTTCCTTCAGTGAACGAGAATCAATCCCCACCCTGACAGACTCCTCTGTGTGCAGTCTGCTCAGTGAACGAGAATCACCCCCCCCTGCCCTGACAGACTCCTCTCTGTGTGCAGTTTGTTCAGTGAACGAGAATCACTCCCCGCCCTGACACAGACTCCTGTGCAGTTTGTTCAGTGAACGAGAATCACTCCCCCCCCTGACAGACTCCTTCATTCAGTGAACGAGAATCACTCCCCGCCCCTGACAGACTGCCCCTCTCTGTTTGCAGTTTGTTCAGTGAACGAGAATCACTCCCCCACCCTGACAGATTCCTCTCTGTGTGCAGTCTGTTCAGTGAACGAGAATCACTCCCCACTGACAGACTGCTTCTCTGTGTGCAGTTTGTTCAGTGAATGAGAATCACCCCCCCTCTGACAGACTCCCTCTGTGAGTCTGCTCAGTGAACAAGAATCCATCCCCCACCTGACAGACTCCCTGTGTGCAGTTCGTTTAGTGAATGAGAATCACCTCCCGCCCCTGACAGACTCCCCTGTGTTGCAGTTCTGTTCAGTGAACGAGAATCACGTCCCACAGACAGACTCCCCGCAGTGATGTGTGCAGTCTGCTTCAGTGAACGAGAATCACTCCCCCCCCTGACAGACTCCTCCTCTGTGTGCAGTCTGTTCAGTGAACGAGAATCACTCCCCACCCCTGACAGATTCCACTCTCTGTTCAGTGAATCGAGAATCACTCCAGTGAACACAGACTCCTCAGTCCCTGAGTGAACGAGAATCACTCCCCTCCCCTGACAGACTCTCTGTTTCAGCAGTTGAACGAGAATCACTCCCCCACCCTGACAGACTCCCCCTCTCTGTGTGCAGTTGCTCAGTGAATGGGAGAATCCCCCGCCCTGACAGACTACCCTCTCTGTGTGCAGTCTGCTCAGTGAACGAGAATCACTCCCCACCCTGACAGACTCCCTCTCTGTGCAGTCTGCGCTCCTGAGTGAACGAGAATCAATCCCCGCCCTGACAGACTCCCTCTCTGTGCAGTCTGTTCAGTGAACGAATCACACTCCTGCCTGACAGACTCCCACTGTCTGCAGTCAGTTGTTTCAGTGAATGGGAGTAACTCCCGCCTGACAGACTCCCCTCTCTGTGTGCAGTATGTTCAGTGAACGAGAATCACGCCCCCCTGACAGACTCCCTCAGTGTGTGCAGTCTGCTCAGTGAATCGGGAAATCACTGCCCAGTCCTGACAGACTCCCCTCTGTGTGCAGTCCATTCAGTGAACGAGAATCACTCCCCGCCTGACAGACTCTCTCTGTGTGCAGTCTGCTCAGTGAATGGAGAATCACTCCCCCTGACAGACTGCCCTCTGTGCAGTCTGTTCAGTGAACGAGAATCACTCCTCCACCCTGACAGACTTTCCTTGCTGTGTGCAGTACGCCCAGTGAAGAGAATCAATTCCTGCTCCTGACAGACTCCAATGTCAGTGTGCAGTCTGCTCAGTGAACAGAATCACTCCGGGGATCAGACTCCCTCCCCTGTGACAGTCCATTGGATGCTCAGTGAACGAGAATCACTCCCCCACCCCGACAGACTCCCCTCTCTGTGTGCAGTTCGTTCAGTGAAACAGAATCACTCCCCCGCCCTGACAGACTGCCCTCTCTGTTTCCAGTATGTTCAGTGAACGAGAATCACTCCTCCACCCTGACAGACTTTCCTTGCTGTGTGCAGTACGTTCAGTGCAGGAGAATCAGCTTCCCGCCCCGACAGACTCCAATGTCAGTGTGCAGTTCGTTCAGTGATCGAGAATCACTCCCCCGCCCTGACAGACTCCCCTCTCTGTGTGCAGTCCATTCAGCGAACGAGAATCACTCCCCCCCTGACAGACTTAATCTCTGTGTGCAGTTTGTTCAGTGAACAGAATCACCTCCCCCACCCCACAGACTCCCCTCTGTGTGCAGTCCTGTTCAGTGAACGAGAATCACCTCCCCCCCTGACAGACTCCCCCTCTGTGTGTGCAGTCCGCTCAGTGAACGAGAATCACTCCCCCCCAGATTCCCCTCCGTGATCAGTCATTCCCACCGTCAGACTCCCCCCTCTGTGTCCAGCAGTCTGTTCAGTGAACGAGAATCACTCCCCTGCCCTGACAGACTCCCCTCTCTGTGCAGTCCGCTCAGTGAACGAGAATCACTCCCCAGTCCTGACAGACTGCCCTCTCTGTGTGCAGTTTGTTTAGTGAACGAATCACCCCCTACCCTGACAGACTTCCTCTCTGTGTGCAGTTCGCTCAGTGAATGAATCACCCCTGCCCTGACAGACTCCCCTCTGTGTGCAGTTGACAGTGAACTAAATCCTCCAGTCCCTCAGACAGTGTGCAGTCTGCTCCAGTGAACGAGAATAACTCCCCGCCTGACAGACACTCCCCCTCTGTGTGCAGTTTGTTCAGTGAACGAGAATCACCCCCCCCCTGACAGACAGACTCTGTGTGCAGTTTGTTCAATGAATCGAGAATCACCTCCCACCCCCTGACAGATTGCCTCTCCCCAGTGAACTCAGTGTGTGCAGTCTGCTAGTGAATGAGAATCACCCCCGCCTGACAGACTCCCCCTCTCTGTGTGCAGTCTGCTCAGTGAACGAGAATCACCCCCCCTGCCCTGACAGATTGACCCCCTCTCTGTGTGCAGTCTGCTCAGTGAACGAGAATCACCTCCTAACCCTGACAGACTGCCCTCTGTTTGCAGTCTGTTCAGTGAACAAGAATCACTCCCCCCCCTGACAGAGACTCCCCTTTTGCAGTATGGTCAGTGAACGAGAATCACTCTTCCTGCCCTGACAGACTGCCCCTCATTGTGCAGTTTGCTCAGTGAACGAGAATCCATCCCAACCCAACAGACAGACTCTCTGTGTGCAGTCTGTTTAGTGAACAAGAATCAATCCCCTGCCCTGACAGACTCCCCTGTGTGCAGTCTGCTC
The DNA here is from genome assembly GCA_029692085.1 of Gymnothorax javanicus. Taxonomy (NCBI): domain Eukaryota; kingdom Metazoa; phylum Chordata; class Actinopteri; order Anguilliformes; family Muraenidae; genus Gymnothorax; species Gymnothorax javanicus. Next base: position 8,714 of record JAFJMP010000273.1, on the reverse strand, counting down.
AGTGAACGAGAATCACCTGCCCCTGACAGACTCCTCTGTCATTGTGCAGTTTGTTCAGTGAACGGGAAATCCATCCCCAGTCCTGACAGACTCCCCTCTCTGTTTGCAGTCTGTTCAGTGAACAAGAATCCTGACAGATTTCCCTCTGCCCAGTTGACAGAATAACCCCCTCTGACAGACTGTGCAGTGTGTGCAGTTCCTCTAATGAACGAGAATCACTCCCCTGTTCTGACAGACTTCTGTGTGCAGTTTGGCTGTGAATGAGAATAACTCCCGCCTGACAGACTCCCTGAGGTGCAGTAACTTCAATCACCCCCGCCCTGACAGATTGCTCCCTCTCTGTGTGCAGTTTGTTCAGTGAACGAGAATCACTCTCCTAACTTGACAGACTGCCCTCTGTGTGCAGTTCTCAGTGAACGAGAATCACCCCCCCACCCTGACAGACTCCCCTCTCTGTGTGCAGTATGTCAGTGAAAGAGAATCACCTCCCTGCCCTGACAGACTTCCCTGTGTAGGCAGTCCAGTGAAGGAGAATCCATTCCCGCCCTGACAGACTCCCCTGTCCGTGTGCAGTCTGCTCAGTGAACGAGAATCAACCACCGCCCTGACAGACTGCCCCTCTGTGTGCAGTCTGCTCAGTGAACGAGAATCACTCCCCCACCTCTGACAGACCCCCTCTGTGTGCAGTCTGTGCGTGTGAATCAGTCTTCTCTCCCCTGAACAGAATCACCCCCGCCTTTGACAGTATGTTCAGTGAACAGTTCAACCCTGAACAGATCCCCCACCCTGACAGACTCCCCTTTGTCCAGTGAACGTGAAATCACCCCCCGCCTGACAGAGGCCTCCTCTCTGTGTGCAGTCGCCCAGTGAATGAGAATCACTCCCGCCCTCTGACGGATTCCCCTCTGTGTGCAGTCTGCTCAGTGAACGAGAATCACTTCCTGCCCTGACAGACTCCCCAGGTCTGTGTGCAGTTGCCCAGTGAACGAGAATCACATCCCCAGTCCTGACAGACTCCTCTCTTGTTTGCAGTCTGCCCAGTGAACAAGAATCACTCCCCACCCTGACAGATTCCTCTCTGTGCAGTTCGCCCAGTGAACTAGAATCACCTCCCCGCCTGACAGACTCTCTGTCATTGTGCAGTCTGGTCAGTGAACGAGAATCACCTTCCTGCCTCTGACAGACAGATGCCCTGTCATTGTGCAGTTTGTTTAGTGATCGGAATCCATCCCCGCCTGACAGAGATTGCCCCTCTGTGTGCAGTCTGTTCAGTGAACAAGAATCAATCCCTACCTGACAGACATCCCTCTGTGTGCAGTTGTCAGTGAACAGAGAATCACCCCCTGCCCCTGACAGACTGCCCTCTGTGTGCAGTTTGTTCAGGGTGAACGAGAATCACTCCCCACCTGACAGAGACTCCCTGACAGCAGTTCCTTGCTGTGTGCAGTAATGCTCAGTGCAGGAGAATCAGCTCTACCTCGACACAGACTCCAATGTCAGTGTGCAGTCTGCTCAGTGATCGAGAATCACCTCAGCCCAGACAGACTTCTCTGTGCAGTCCATTCAGCTAACGAGAACTACTCCCCCACCTCGGCCACACAGACTCTCTCTCTGTGTGCAGTCTGCTCAGTGAACAGAATCACTCCCGCTCTGACAGACTGCCCTCTGTTTCATATGTTCAGTGAACGAGAATCACCTCTCCACCCTGACACAGTTTTTTTCCCCCCCTTTTTCATTTCCCCCCCCGAAACTCCCCCCCTGGTGCTTCTTTTGCAGTTCCCCCAAAACCCCCCCGGGGTTCCTCTCGGTTCATCGCCCGACAGACCCCCCCCGTGGGGGGAAAAAAACCCCCCCCCCTTTGACGACCCCCTTTTTTTAGTTTTTCAGTGCCCCCTCCCCCCTTTCCCCCTTTGTGTGCAGTTGTTAGAAAAATCTCCCCTCCCAAAACCCCCCTCTCTGTTTTCTTCCTCAGTAACAGAATCCCCTTTCCCCCGACAGACCCCTCCGGGGTTTTTATGGAAACCCCTTCCCCCTCGACCCTGGGGGGGTTTTTGGAATATCCTCCCCGGGGCCCCCTTTTTGGTTTCCCCTTTTCGGAAAAACTCCCCCCCCCCTTTTCCCCCTCTCTGTGGGCCTCTCAAAAAAAACCCCCCCCCGCAGTTTTTCCCCGGGGCTCCGGGGCCCCCGGCCCCCCCATCCCCCCCCAAAACCCCCCCAAAGCCCCCAGGGAAAATTTTTTTATTTTTTCCCCCCCTTGTTCCCCCGGTGGGGCCCCGGGGAAAACCCCCTCGGGGGCCCCCGTGCAGCCCCCCGCCCGAAGCCCCCCCCGGACCCACTCGGAACACCCCCCCCTTTTTTTTTTAAGTGAAGAAATTCCCCCCACAGACCCCCTCTGTGTATTTGTTCAGTGAAAGAACCCCCCCCCTAAAACCTCTTGTGCAGTCGCCAGTGAAAAATACCCCGCCGACAGACCCCCCTCGTGCAGTCCCCGGGAACAAAACCCCCCGCCTCAGACCCCCTCTGTGTAAATCTTCAAAGGAATCACCCCCCCCTGCAGATCCCCCCTGTGGATTCTTTCCCAAATTTTCCCCCCCCCCTCCCCTTGTTCGTTTGCAGAAAAAAACCCCCCCCCTGACAGACCCCCCTTTTTTTGTTAGTAAATGTCCCCCCCCCAAACCCTTTCCCCCCTTTCCCACCCCCTCCTAAAAAATCCCCCCTGCAGTTTCGGGTTTTTTTTTTTTAAAGAAATTTTTCCCTGCCAGCCCCCTCGGGGGACCCCCCCCCAAAAAACCCCGCAGCTCCCGTTTTTGGGGAAAAATCCCCCCCCGGACCCCTTCTTTTTTTTTCCAAAAACTTCCCCCCCTGCAGTTTTTAACGGGCTTCCAAAATACCTCCCCCGCCCCTTTCTTGGGTTTCCCCAAACGGGAACCCCCCCCTTTTGCAGCCCCCCTGGAGTTTTCAAACGTCACCCCCCCTGCAGCTTTTAAAGCCCCCCCAAAAAAACCCCCCCCGGGCAGTTCCCCTTTGGGATTTTTTCGGAAAAATCCCCCTTTGCAGTTTGTTTTTTCCTTTCTAAAAAACCCCCCCCAAAAACCCCCCCCTGCAGGGGTCGTGCGCCCTTTCCCGGCCCGGGAAATCTCATTGCGCCCGGGGGGAAAAAACCCCCCTGACAGATTTTTGAGTTGTTAAACAGAATACTCCCCCCACAGACTCCCCCAGGTGCATCGCTCGGGAAAGAGAATCCTCCCCCCCTGACAGACCCCCCTGTGTGCATTTTCCCAAAAAAAACCCTCCCCCCCCCCCCCTTTTCGTTGCCCAGTCCCCCCCCCCACAGATTCCTTTTGCATTTTTCCCAGTGAACGAAATCACTCCCCCCCACAGACCCCTCTTTAATTCAGGAACTCCCCCCCGACAGACCCCTTAAGGCAGTTGTCAGTAAACGAGAATCCTCCCCCCCCCACCCCCCTTGGGGTTTTGGGTAAAGAATCACCCCCCCCGACCCCCTTTCGTTCCCTTGCAGCCCACCCCCCCTGACAGACCCCTTTTTTGCATTTGCTTTAAACGAGTTCCCCCCTTTAAACCCCCCCCAAAAACCCGTGCCCCCAAAAACCCCCCCCTTTTCCCCCCTTTGGGGCCCCCAAAACAAAAACCCCCCCCCCTTTTTTGGGGGTTTCATAACGAAATCATCCCTCGCCCGCCTTTGTTTGTTAAGGGAAATCCCCCCCCGCCTGCAGATTTCCCCTTGTTCAGTTGTTCTATGGGTCTCCCCCCCCGACCCCCTTTGTGCAGTCTGTTGGGAAAGAATCACCCCCCCTGACGACTCTCTTTTGGGTTTGTTAACGAATACCCCCCTAAAGTTTTTTTTTTTCCCCGGGTAAAGAACCCCCCCTTCCCCGGGCCCCTGATGAAAAAAAAACCCCCCCCCCCCGGGAAACCCCCCTTTGGGTTCTTTGTAAAAACCTTTCCCCCCCTTTTCCCCAGCCCCCCCCGACCCCCTTTCGCAGCTCCCCTTTTTCCCTCAGTTGGGAGACCCCCCCCTGAAACCCCCCGCCCTGCGGGAACGGTCACCCCCAAACCCCTCCCCAGTTCCCTTTTTCCCCTTTTCCCCCCGAAACCCCCCCGTCTTTCGTGAATAGTAAATTGTGAAGATCCCCCCCCGTGACAGCTTTTCGTGAAAAAACCCCCCCCCCCCAAGATCCCCCCCCCTTTCAGTTTTCTGCGAGTCCCTCCCCCCAAAACCCCCCCCTTTTTTGCTTTCGGTTTGGGGGGAAATGCCCCCCCCGACGACTCCTTCGTGTTCGCCGGGAAGAAATCACCCCCTCCTGAAGACTCTCTTTTGGGGCCCCTTCAGTTAAGTACTCCCCCTCCCGGGCGACCCTTTTGGTTTTGTTTAAAACAAACATTTCCCCCCCCGACCCCTTCTGTGTGAGTTTGCAGTGACAAGAATCATTTCCCCCACAGACCCCCCTTTGTGTGCCCCAGTGAAAAGAATCCCCCCCCCTCCCCCCCCCCTTAGCCCGCCCAGTGAACAAAATTTCCCCCCGCCTGCAGACCCCCCCTTTTTTTTAGGTCATGAAGGGGAATCCCCCTACCCTGACAGTTCTTTTGAAAATTTCCCCCCCCCCCCCCGGACTGCCCCCTTTCTTTCAATGCTTTCCCCCCCCTACAGATTCCCTCCCAAAATTCTCCCCTCGGGCAGTCCCCCTTGGCGGGCCCAGTGCGGAAAACCCCCCCTCTGATGCTCTCTTGTGGGTTTGAGTCCTTTCCCCCCTGAAAAATTTCCCCCCTTTTAAAAACAAATCCTCCCCATCTTTTTTTCCCCGGGTTCAGGCTCTCATTGAAAATCCCCCCCCTGCAGTCTCTCGTGGACTTCTGCGAAATCCCTCCCTGCAGTTGTTCGTGCATTTTCCCAGTGAACTTTCATCTCCCCGGGATTCCCCCTTTTGCAGCCCCTTTGGGGAAACCCCCATTAAAAACCCTGGGTAATTTCTCCGGCATTCCCCGAAAAACTTTCCCCCCGATTTTCGGTTTGGGAATCCCCCCCCCTTGACAGACTCCCCTTTTTCCTTTGCAAATAATCCCCCCCTTTGAAACCCGCCCGTGCATCCTTCAGTGAACGAAAAATTTTTCCCCCTAAAGACCCCTCTTGTGCTTTTTTTTAAAACGAATCACTCCCCCTGACAGCTCCCTCTTTTTCCAGTTGCAGTGAACTCCCCCCCTGACAGACCCCCCGCAGGCCCGTCAGAAAAATCCCCCCCCTAAGACCCCTTTTGTGCATTTTGCAAAACAGAATCACCCCCCCCGGACAGACTCCCTCTCGTGGCAGTTTTTTTAAATGAGAATACCCCCCCTGCAGACTCCCTTGTGCATTTCGTTGAACGAGAATCACCCCCCCTCAGATTCCCCCTTTGTGCAGTTGCTAGTGAACGAGAATCACCCCTCCCCCCCTTTCCCCCCCTTGTTTGCAGTTGCTAGTGAACGAGAATCACCCCCCCCCAAACCTTCTAGCATTTGGGTCATGAACGAAACCTTTTTCCCCCCCCTGGACCCCTGTAAGATCCTCGTGACAAAATCCTCCCCCCCGACAGACCCTCCCCCCTTTTGGGGTTTTTTTGGGCCCCTCCTGGGAAACTCCCCCCTTTGATTGCCTCGCCCCCCTGAAAACCCCCCTTGTCTTTTCGTGCAACCCCCTTTTGAACAACTCCCTTTTTTTTTCCAATTTTCGGGAAACCCCCCCTTGACAGAAACCCCCCCGGTTTTCTAAACAGAACCCCCCCGACAACTCTCGTGCGGGTGTCGGAACAAATCATTCCCCGCCCCAGTTTCCCCGCATTGTTTATAAAAAATTCCCCCGGGGAAGTTGCGTGCCCCTTTTCCCCCGAAAATTCCCCCAGCCGTTTCGTGAATTTTTCATATCGAATCCCCCCGCGACCCCTTGGGATCTCCCCCCCCGAAATCCTCCCTGCCCCAAATTTTTTTGGGGATATGGCTAAACAGAATTCCCCCCCCCTGAAATTTCCCCGCCCGGGTTCTTCTTTTTTCCCCCCTCCCGAAACCCCCCCCTGCCTTTTAAAAAACCCCCGAAAGACATCCCCTTTCCGACAAACCCCCCGCCCGGCCCCCCCTTTTTTTTTTGGGTTTGCCCCCCTCCCCCCCCCGGTCATTCCCCTGACAAAATCCCTTCGCCGGGGAAAACCCCCCCCCGCATTTTCCCTTTTAGTAATTTCCCTGACCCCCTTTCGCGGGCCTTGAAAATAAAAACCCCCCCGGGACCCCCCCTTTGCAGTTCCCCGGGGGAAAAAACCCCCGGACAGATCCCCCCATGAAACCCCCCTGGAAGGATTCCCCTGGAAACCCCCTGCATTTCCTCGTGGGGGAGAATTCCCCTGACGCCCCCTTTGAGTGCCCCCAATTCCCCCCCCACAACTCCCCTCTGTGTGCAGTTTGTCGGGGAAAAAATCATCCCCCCAACCCCTCTTTGGGGGTTTTCCGGGCAATCTCCCGCAGCCCCCCTCTCTGTGGCAGCTCAGAAAAACCCCCCCCCCTGCCCCCCCTTTCATTTTTTGAACAGAATCTCCCCCCCTGCGACCCCTTGTGCAGTTTTTTTTAAAATACCCCCCCCCCCCTTTTTCCTGGAAGTTATTTTAAAATTCCCTCCCGGCCCCTCTCGTGCAGTTTTTCCCCACTAAAAATCCCCTCAGTGCAGCCCCGGGGCAGCCCTTTTTGGAAGGGATCTCCCCCCCTTTTAAATGGGCCCCCCCCCCCCTTTTTGGGCAATTCTAAAAACCCCCTTTTTTTTTCCCCCCCCCTAACCCCCGGGCCCCCCCCCTTCCCCCATAGGGGGGAATCCCGTGACGACCCCCGTTGCATTCTTCAGTGACAGAAACCCCCCCCACAGACTTCTCTTTCAGTTGTTCAGTAAAAAACCCCCCGCCCGGACTTCTCTGTTGCATTTTTAGGGGAAAAGAATCATTTCCCCCCCCCAAAGACCCCTTTTGCAGTTTTCGGGAGAATATTTCCCCCGTTTTTGGGGTCTTTAAAATTTTTTTCCCCCCCCCCCTTTAAGACCCCCCTTGCGATCTCTTTTAAAAAAATTCCCCCGCTCTGCGCTTCTTTGTCGGGGCCCAAATCCCCCCCTCGACCCTTTTGGACCTCAGTGGGGGAAATACTCCCCCCCTGACGACTTCGTGTCAGTTGTTCTAAAAATCCCCCTCCTGCAGCTCTTGGGGTTTTTTTGGGGGGAATCACCCCCCCCCCAACAGACCCCCCTTTGTGGGGTTTTACAAAAATCACTCCCCCCCCCGACTCCCCCCTTGCAGTTTTTCAGTGAACGAAATCACCCCCCCCAACGACCCCCCCTTCGTCCAGTGCCCGGGGAAAAACCCCCCCCCTCAGACCCCCCCTGTGGGGTTTTTCAATAACAAATCCCCTTTTTGGGCCCCCGTGACTTTTGTTCAACAAAATTTCCCCCCTGGGGTCCTCGTTGATTTTTGGGTCTAAACCCTTTTCCCCCACCCCTCCTTTTGAGCTCCCCCAAAAAAATACTCCCCCCCTGACAGACTCCCCCTTTGGGGTTCGTTGAAGAGAATCACCCCCCCGCCCTGACGACTCCCCCTTGTGCAGTTTGTAAGAGACCCCCCCTAAAACCCCCCCCCCCGGGCAGTTCCCAGTGAAAAAATCCCCCCCGACAGACTCCCCCTTTTTGGGGCCGCCGGAACAAGAATCCCCCCCCCCCCTTTTCCCTTGTTGCAGTTTCAGGGAAGGGATAACCTCCCCCTGACAGCCCTTTCTTTGTGAGTCTGCTCAGTAAACGAAATCACCCCCCCACAGCCCCCCCCTTTTTTTTGGTTTTAGTGAACAATCCCCCCGCCCTGAATTTTTTTTTTCCCATTGTTGGGTCGGTGGAAAACCCGCCCTCGGGTTTTTAGGACATCCCCCGGGACAACCCCCCGTCCAGTTTTGGGTTTTTTCCCCCAAACCCCCCCCCCGGGGTTTTGTTTCTTTTTGATTTTCTTGAAGGAAATCCCCCCCCCCTTTCCTTCGGGCAGTTTTTGGGAGAAATTTCCCCGCCCCCCCTTTGGTGCGTCTTTTAGTATAGAAACCCCCCCCCGGCCCTCTTGTGCGTCCATTACAACAAACATTTTCCCGCCCCCCTTCCCCGTCGTTTGTCAATTAAAATCCCCCCACCCCGCAGTTCCTTGGATTCCCGGTTAAAATACCCCCCCCCTTTGCAGCCCCTTTGGTGCAGCCCTTCCGAAATTTTCCCCTGTAGCCCCCTTGTGAGGTCTGGGGGGAAACCCCCCCCCTGGGAAACCCCCCCGGGCAGACCCCGTGTCAGTCCCCCCCTTCTGAAAACCCCTCGGGTTGCTTTTTTGGGAAAACCCCCCCCAGAGATTCCCCTCTCCCAGGGCGGGAAACCCCCCCCCTGCAGATCGTTTTGCCTCCCCTGAACAAAATCCCCCCGTGATTTTCGGGGGTTTTTTTTTTCAGTCCCAGAACCTCCCCCCTCAGACCCGTCATTTGTTCTAAACAAAAATCCCCCCGGACAGCCCCCCTCTGGGTTCTTCGCCTGAAAAAATCCTCCCGGGCAGACCCCCCTTTTGCAGCTCCCAGTGAACAAAATATTGCCCAGATTCCCTTTTTGCAGTTTTTTTAAAAAGAATCTTTCCCCCCTGACAGACCCCCTTTGGTCAGTAAAAAACCCCCCCTTTCAA
>JAFJMP010000272.1:0-18333 GCA_029692085.1 Gymnothorax javanicus | reverse complement strand
TTAAAAAATCACATTTTTATTTCTTTTTTTGGGGTTTAAAAACTATTATTATTTTTTTATTTTATTGTATTCCTTTTTTTCTTTTTTCTTATTATTATTTATTATTTTTTTTTTTTTTATTTTTATTGGTTATCAAAAATCATTTTTTTTATTTGGTCTAAAACCCCTTTTTTTTTTTTCTTTTTTATTAGGGGAGAAATGCCCTTTTTTTGTCTTCTTTTTTATTATTAGGGTGTGAAAATGCACACTATTTTATCTTTTTTTTTTTAAAAAAAAAATGAAAAAAGCCCCTTTTTCTTTATTAATTGTAAAAATGAAACCTTTATTCTGTTTCTTTTTTTTTTTCCCTTTTTTTTTTTTTTAAAAAATTATTTTTTAAAACCTTTTTACTTTTCTTTTTGTTGGTTTCTTTTTTTTATTTTTTTTTTTTTTAAAATTTTTTAAAATCTTTTTTTTTTGTTAAAATTTTTTTAAATTGATAATTTTTTATTTTTTTTTTTTAATTTTTCTTAAAATGCCTATTGTTTTCTTCTTTTTTTTTTCAAAAATATATTTTATTTATTTTTTTTTTTAAAAAAATTTTATTTTTTTTTTTCTTTTCTTTTTATTTTTTTGGGGTAAAAATAAAATTTATTTTTTTTTTTTTTTAATTAATTTTAGTACCCCTTTTTTTTTTTTTTTTTTAAATTATTTTGGTTTTGTTTTAATTTTTTTCTTTTCTTTTTTATTTTTTTTTTTTTTTTAAAGTGTAAAAAATGCACATTATTTTTTCTTTTCTTCTTTTTTTTAAAATTTTTATTTTTTTTAAAATTTTTTTTATATTTGTTTCCTTTTTTTTTTTTTTTTTTTTTTATTATTTTTTTTTGCCCCAAAAATGCCCTTTTTTCTTTTTTTTTTATTTTTTTTTAATTTTTTAAATTATTTTATTTTTTTTTTTAAATTTTTTTCTGCCCCTTTTTTTTTTTTTTTTATTATTATTAGGTGCGAAAAATACACTATTTTTTCTGGTCTTTTATTTTAGGGGGAAAATAATTTGAAATTCTTTTTTATTTTTTTTTGATGAAAATTTATTTTTTGGGTCTTTTATTTTTTTTAAATTTTATTTTATTCCCTTTCCTATTATTTTTTTCCCTTTTTTATTTTTATTTTAAAAAAATCAAAAATTTTTTTTGGTTTTTAAGGGGGAAAAATACCTTTTTTTTCTTCTTTTTTTTTTTAAAAAAAAACCTATTTTTTTTCTTTTTTTTTTTTTAAAAAACGTTTTTTTCCCTTTTTTTTTTTTATTAAAAAAAAAAAATTTATTTTTTTTTTTTTATTTTGGAAAATCACACATTATTTTTTTTTTTATTATTAAATGAAAATCTATTTTTATTTTTTTCTTTTTTTTTTGTAAAATGAAATTTTTTTTCTTTTAATTTTTAAAAAAATTTATTTTTTTTTTTTTTAAAAAAAAATTTTTTTAGGGTTTTTTTTTTTTATTGTTTTTTCAATTTTTTTTTTTCCCCTTTTTTTTTTATTTTTTTATTTTATTTTTCCTTTTTTTGGGTTTCATATTTTTTAAAACATATTTTTTTTTTTTTTTTTTGGGGGAAATGAATTTTTTTTTTCTTTTTTTTTTATTATTTTTGTGATTGAAAATGCATTTACCTTTTTTATTTTTTTTGTTTTTTCCTGGTCTTTTTTATTGGGTGAAAATGCACACTTTTTGTTATTCTGGTCTTTGAGTGCTATAGTGTACGAAAATGCAATAACTATTGTCAATTTTGGCCTTATTATTATTAGAAAGTATGAAATGAACCTATTGTTGGTTCCAGTCTTCTTTCTATTATATAGTGTATGAAAATGTACACTATTATTATTCTGGTTCTTCTTATTATTAGTGTTAAAAAATGGACTATTGTTATTCTGGTCTTCTATTATTAGAGTGCATGAAAATGCACCCCATTGTTATTCCAGTTCTTTCTTCTTATTATGTTATTAGTGTGCATGAAAATGCACTATTTTTATTCTGGTCTTCTATATTAGTGTGCATGAAAATGCACATTGTTATTCCAGTTCTGGTCTTATTATTATTAGAGTGCATGAAAAATGAAATACTATTGTTATTCCAGTTCTTTCTTCTATATTAGTGCATGAAAATGCACACTATTGTTATTCTGGTCTTTTAGATATTAGTGTGTATGAAAATGCACATTATTGTTATTCTGGTCTTTCTAGATATTAGAGTGCATGAAAATGCACTCTATTGTTATTATTCCAGTTTTCTTTAGATATTAGTGCGCATGGAAAAATGTAATAATCATTTTTATTCTGGTCTTTCTCTTATTAGTCTTCTATGAAAATGCACTTCTATTGTTATTCCAGTTCTTATTTTTATTAGCTTAGTGTGCATGAAAATGCACACTATTGTTATTCTGGTCTTCTTATAAGTGTGCATGAAAATGCACACTATTGTTATTCTGGTCTTATTATTATTAGTGCACATGGTGAACACTATTGTTATTCCAGTTCTTTTTCTTATTAGTGTGCATGAAAATGCACACTATTGTTATTCTGGTCTTTATTATTAGTGTGCATGAAAATGCACACTGTCATTGTTATTCTGATCTGAAAATGCACTCTTGTTATTCCAGTTCTTTCTTTCTTTCTTTTAGCGAAAACGTCTTTCTTTATTCTTATTATTATATATTAGTGCATGAAAAATGCACACCATTGCTGTATTCTTTTTTTATTATTAGTGTGCATGAAAATACACTTTTTTTCGGGCTTTTTATTATTGTGGCAAAAAAAATACCCTATTTTATTCTTTTTTTTATTAGGTAAAAAAATGAACTATTTTTATTCTTTTTTTAAATTATTGGGGGATAAAATCCCCCATTTTATTGGGGTCTTTTTTTTTTGGAAAATGCCCTATTTTTTTGTCTTTTTTTTTTCTTCTTCTTTTAAAAAATTTTTGGGAAAAATCACTTTTATTGTTTTCTTTTTTATTATTAGTGTCGAAAATGCAAAATATTTATTTGGTTTTTTATTATTAGAAAAAAAATGAATATTGTTTTCCAGTTTTTTTCTTTTATTTTAGGATGAAAAAAATATTTTTTCTTTCTTTTTTTATTAGGTAAAAAATAAATATTTTATTTGGGTTTTATTAGGGATAAAAAATGCACCCCTTTTTATTGTTTTCTTTTTTTTTTTTGGGGATAAAAATGCCCCCTTTTTTAAAATTCTGGTTTTTTATTTTTGGAAAAAACACTTTTTATTTTTTTCTTTTTTTTTATTAATAAAAATGCCCCTATTTTATTTTTTCTTTTATTTTAGTGCATAAAAATGAAAACTTTGTTATTCTGGTTTTTATTATTGTATGAAAATGCACACTTTTTATTCTGGTTTTTTTCTTTTATTATTGGGGGATAAAATCCACTATTTTATTCTGGTCTTTTTTATTATGTGCATAAAAATGCAATATTATCAAGTCAACCCAGTTTCTTTTTGTCCCGGGTTATCCCAAAACCTTTTTTTTTTTTTTTTTTTTTGTCTTATTAAAAATTTTAAAAAAAAAAAAAAAAAAGGGGGGGAATGCACAAAAAAAAAAAACTGGCCTTCAATATAAGGAATGAAAGACCTTTTTAGGGATTCCGGGCCCTTTTTTAACAAAAAGAATTTTGAGTAGGCCTCCCGATGCGAGAAACGTCCCCCGCCAACCACCAAAAAAATACTTTTCCAATCTATTCGCTGCCACAACCAACCAATGTTTAAACAAACCCCTAAGAACTCTCTTCACAGAGGAACAAAACAATTTAACAATTACAAAAAAACTGAGGGCCCAAAGATTTGCTGGATGCAACAGAAACAGCGGCCCCTCAGACTTAACCCCCCTTTCCCACTGAGGGTAGTCCAGGGGCTTTCTAAATCTAAATACCCAAAGGAAAAATACCACTTAGCTGGCAGTTTCCCCCAAAACACGCACTAATATAAACTTTAAAGATGGTGGGCGAAACCCGAACCCCCTTTTTCCCCCCCGGGCCCGGGGGAAAACCCCAGGGAAATTTTTTTCCGATTACATCCCCAACTGCTAGAAAGGGGAATTCCCCCTTAAAAAATTTTAAATTGGACAGCTTTTTCCTTTTTTTCCCCAAAAACCAAGGTTAATTAAAGGTAAAATTTCTTCCCGTTGACGCGAAAATTTTTTCGACAGCCTTAACGAGGGGTTCCCAGTTATCCCCGGAATTTTTCCAGCCGCTGGACATCATTTCCGCCGGAGAAAACCACCGAACAAGCCCCACTGAAGTCTCAAGATCATGACGCGAACTCTACTTCCAGCTCTGTTGCACGTTTATGGACATGTAATTAACTTGCTTTTTATCAATGGCTAATACATCAATACAGTGGTAAATGAAAGTATTAGCAATTTAGTTTATTACTAATAATGTGAACATACTTCCCTGTTTATTATTTTATGGAGCACATATGTGTTGGGTTAGCTAATACTGAATGCTATCTTTAACATGTTGTGTTTGTGTTTTGGGGGGTCTTATGGCTAGTAGGACTTGACTCTGCTATGTTGAATGCCACGGACCTACATGGTTTTAGGTTAGCGAAGCTTCCGACGGATCGCTTTCAGCGCCCTCAAGGCTTGCGAATGTTCAAGCAGGCCATAGTTTTCTCTACCCCTTCCTGGTTTTATTTGGGGCACACGAGTATTGGTTTCAGTTACATCTTGCACATATTTTGCTTGAGACCAGAGAGAGAAAAATTGAGGCTACAATCAAACCGTAGTATCTATTTTTTGTTTACTGACAGGCAGATCGCTTGCAACTTTTTTTCTTTTCTTTTCAGTATTGTTTTTACTCTCCCCGACTTACTAAAATGGAAGGTCTTTTTAAGTAATGACTTGGAATGTGAATGGTTTAAATTCCCCCATCAAAGAGGACTAGGTGTCTGGGTTTCTTTGCAACCGTAAAAAGTGTCATTAGCCATCATTCAGAGACTCATTTGAAGAGTTCCGACGCGACATCAAGCTTTCCAAAAATAGGCGTTATAAAATCATAGCCTATTCATCGCTTGAAAACAAAACCAAGGGGCGTGCTTATTTTAGCTGAAGAAGTCTAACTAGCTGTACATCACACATTCAGTGATGATCTTGGCCGCTTTACACTGGCTGTTGTCACTCTCTGTCAGGCCAAATTAGGTGATAGCTGCAGTCTATGCACCTAACAGCTTTTGATCCTAGCTTTCAATATGATACGAGATAAACTTCTGGAGATGCCAGAGTCTAACCTGCTTGTTGGGGTGACTTTAATTGCGCTTATGAATGACATTGACAGAACGCCTCCTTCCACTGACTTACATTCTGCTGCAGCACTTAAAAAACGTTATATCAGACTTGAACCTCATAGATATATGGCGATTTCATAATGAATCAAACAGAATTATACTTTTCTTTTTTCGAACAGACATAAGTCTTTTTTTCACAGATTGATTACTTATATTTTGAGTCAGTCTTTTAATTCATAAGCTCAACCAGATATCTTGCCTATTCTACTTTCTGACCATGCTCCAGTACTGTGTGAGATGTACTTGATAGGCGTACCCAAAAGAGCCAGTAGGTGGCGCTTCAATGACTCATTATTGCTAGATAAGAATTTGAAGCCCAGATTAATCTAAAAACTTAAGGAATTTCTTGGAGATAAATATGAGGATCAATGTGACAATCCACAGGTCCTGCTGGGAAACTGACAAAATGTTTCATAAGAGGCTTTTGTATTTCGTATTCTTCCAATTTGAATAAAATTAGGAACATGAAATATGAAGAATTGATTCAAAAATAAAAACTTTGGACTTGAGCAAAACAAAAACCCAACAGAGAGTAGAGCCAGAACACTTGCAGCCTTGCAATCTGAATATAGAACGCTTAGTTTGGGAAAGCGGAATTCACCCTTCAACGTACTAGACAAAGATACTATGTTGAGGGAGAGAGACCCAGTCACCTGCTAGCCCAAAGGCTGAAGGAAAATGAGTCTAAGTCAAATATATATGCCATAAGAGATAGATGTGGCTCAATCCTACAGAACCTACAGCTGTTAATGAGGTCCTGAAGAATTTTTATGCAGATCTCTACACATCAGAAGTTTCTTGGGACCACACTGACAACAATTTCCATCTTTCATGAACTTGACTTACCAAGTCTGTCTACCGATGAAATGAAAAGTTAGAGGCTCCTACACGCTTAGAAGAACTCAGCTCTGCCATCAGATCTCTTAACAGAGGTAAGGCGCCAGGCCTAGATGGCTTGCCACCTGAGCTGTTTATTTCCTTTGGGATACTGTAGGTCCCCTTTTAAACTCAATCAACTTTGCCCTGGAGACAGGGCAATTCCATAGGGATCAAAAAATACAGCCCTTATCTCTCTATTATTAAAGAAAGGAAAAGACCCACTTGATTGTGTGCTAGCTTTAGACCCATTTTTTTGATTTGCTGTGGCGTGAAAGTATTTGCTAAAGTGCTTGTAAGAGGCTGGAGGATGTGTAAGCAAGCTAATTAGCTATGATCCAGACAGGCACCACTCAGTGGGCGCTCAGCAGCAGACAATATCGTGAGCTCTTACACATTATTGATTCCGCTCAGACCTCCCGGGACCTATTGCACTTTTTTCACTCGATGCCATGAAAGCTTTTGATAGACTTGAATGGAATTACATGTGGGCTGTATTAGAGAATTTTGGCTTTGGGGCCCAAATTTATTTGGATGCTTAAGACTCTGTATACATATCCAAGTGCTTAAGAATGACAGGGAGCAAAATTTCCTCCATTTCAGCTAGAAAGAGGAACACGCCAAGGGGTGTCCTCTCTCACCTTTACTTTTTTGTCTTTGCCTTGAGCCCTTAGCTCAGATGATCAGGCAAAGTAGGCATATAGAGCCTGTGAAGCTGTACGACAGGAACCATCACATTTCTCTTTTTGCCGATGATATGCTCCTTTTCTATCTAATGTTGAATCCTCAGTACCTAAGTTCTTCTAACTGTTTGATTACTTCAGTAGCCTCTCAGGTTATAAAATAAACTGGGACAAGTCTGTTTTAATGCTGCTCAATAAAAAGGGGAATTTGGTCAAGGTCCCTTTATCCATTCCTGTCAGGGACTCTTTCACCTATCTAGGCATTCACATCCACCCGACAACCACAAAATAGTCAAGGAAAAATTTTTTGTCAAAGTTTTGAAACACATACAGGCAGATATCCAGAGATGGAATGAGCTTCCTATCTCCACAAGGAAGAGTACATATTGTCCAAAATGAGCAGTTCTCACAGATAACTTTTTATTTTCATGATCCTCTACCACCTCCCCCAAATTATTATAAAGATATTCACTCATCAATCCTCTCAATTTATTTGGAGGGTAAGCACCCAAGAATTAAATTAACCACATTACAGCGGCCCAAACTAATAGGAGGCCTTGCCCTTCCAAACTTGAATTCTATCATTGGGCTTTTCAAATAAGAGCTCTACATGGATTGACACAAGTTCAAAAGTACCCTGAGATCTATTGAGGAAGCTATGGTGAAGCCTCATAAGCTATGTGACTTGCTCTTCAATCAAGCGCTGGCAAAGCAAACTAGGTTTAGGGCTGGGTAACGTAATTACACACTCTTTGAACGCCTGGAAACAGGCAGAGAAACACATGGCTGCCTGTCTCTTCTCAGCGCATTATTGCAGACACCTATCTGCATAACTTCCATTTCTTGATAGGGGAAGCCATTCCAGAACTCAAATTGGGCTTCTAAAGGCATAAGCACTTTAGGTGACCTATATGATGATACGGTGTATGTTCTTTTCCAGCACCTCCAAGCACTTTCCATCTACCTGCTTCATCATATTTTTGTATTTCTTCAGTTAAGGTCTGCACTCAGAGCATATGGTGTCCCATGGCACTCTCCCCAAGAACCCATCCAATGTTAGAATGGGTTAAGCCCTCTTACAGCCTAAAGGGCAGAGTGTCCCTTATTTATAATGCGATGTCACACAAATCTGCCCAACACTTATCTATAGAGAAATTATGGGAGGGGAACTCTCCCACATATAGTATGGACATAGATTGGGATACAGTTTGGCTTTAACCTGTCTCAAAGCTCCAAAAAAAACGTAGCCCACCAGCTAATACACTATAAAAACAATTCACAGGGCCTATGCGACACCATATAGGAAATTTCTGATGAAGGAACTCCTGATTACATCTGCAATATCTGTAACAGTCTACAGGCACCTTCATGCACATGTTTTTGGGAATGCTCCAAAATCACAGATTTGTGGCTATTTGTAGTAGATGAGTTGTCCAAACTGCTTGATATACAGATCCCAAAAACTCCATCACGCCTTTGTCTCTTGAATGATGACTTTGAACTTGAATATACTATAATTCAAAGGAAAATGTTGTTGCAGGTTTACAGCTGACCAAAAAAGTTATCCTACAATTATGGATCAATCCTCAACTACCACATAGGAGGTTGTGGTTGAATCATCTAGATAACATTGTGAACATGGAACATCATACTGCCAGAGTGAATAAAAGCAAGAAGTCCACTTACAAAATGGAGGAGTATTCTTGTGTATAAAATCCAAAATTTTATGGTCATCACCTGGAGCATCGTTGATCTGTAGCACAACTCTATCTTGGTTGTTTATTTTGTTTCTCTCTTAATGTCTCTTACTTTGAACCAATACACTCAGTCCTGTACACTCACATAAGGACGCTTGTACTCTGGATATTTGTACTATGGATTGTTTGTATAACAGGCTCAATGTATGGACTGAGTTTTGATACCCTTGTGCATAAATTAACCATGTGCCCCCCCCCTTAAAAGTCAATAAAATGTTGATCACAAAAAGAAATGCACACTATTGTTATTCTGGTCTTCTTATTATTAGTGTGCATGAAAATGCACACTATTGTTATTCTGGTCTTCTTATTATTAGTGTGCATGAAAATGCACACTATTGTTATTCTGGTCTTCTTATTATTAGTGTGCATGAAAATGCACACTATTGTTATTCTGGTCTTCTTATTATTATTAGTGTGCATGAAAATGCACACTATTGTTATTCTGGTCTTCTTATTATTATTAGTGTGCATGAAAATGCACACTATTGTTATTCTGGTCTTCTTATTATTAGTGTGCATGAAAATGCACTCTATTGTTATTCCAGTTCTTCTTCTTATTATTATTATTAGTGTGCATGAAAATGCACACTATTGTTATTCTGGTCTTCTTCTTATTATTAGTGTGCATGAAAATGCACACTATTGTTATTCTGGTTCTTCTTATTATTATTAGTGTGCATGAAAATGCACACTATTGTTATTCTGGTTCTTCTTATTATTAGTGTGCATGAAAATGCACACTATTGTTATTGAAAATCTTCTTATTATTATTAGTCTGCATGAAAATGCACACTATTGTTATTCTGGTCTTCTTATTCTGTGCATGAAAATGCACACT
This sequence comes from Gymnothorax javanicus, assembly GCA_029692085.1. Taxonomy (NCBI): domain Eukaryota; kingdom Metazoa; phylum Chordata; class Actinopteri; order Anguilliformes; family Muraenidae; genus Gymnothorax; species Gymnothorax javanicus. The sequence goes on along the minus strand of JAFJMP010000272.1, from coordinate 8,845 downwards.
ATTGTTATTCTTCTTATTTTATTATTATTAGTGCATGAAAATGCACACTATTGTTATTCTGGTCTTCTCATTAGTGTCACACTTTGTTATTCTGGTCTTAGTGTGCATGAAAATGCACACTATTGTTATTCTGGTCTTATTATTTATTATTATTATTATTAGTGTGCATGAAAATGCACACTATTGTTATTCTGGTCTTCTTATTATTATTGCATGAAAATGCACACTATTGTTATTCTGGTATTCTTATTGTTATGAAAATGCTTACTATTGTTATTCTGGTCTTCTTGTTATTCTGGTCTTATTATTATTAGTGTGCATGAAAATGCACACTATTGTTATTCTGGTCTTCTTATTCTTCTGTGCATGAAAATGCACACTATTGTTATTCTGGTCTTATTAGAGTGCATGAAAAAACTCTATTGTTATTCCAGTTCTATTCTTATTAGTGTGCATGAAAATGCACACTATTGTTATTCTTCTTATTAGTGTGCATGAAAATGCACACTATTGTTATTCTGGTCTTCTTCTTATTAGTGTGCATGAAAATGCACACTATTGTTATTCTGGTCTTCTTCTTCTTCTTCTTCTTTTATTATTAGTGTGCATGAAAATGCACACTATTGTTATTCTGGTCTTTATTAGTGCATGAAAATGCACACTATTGTTATTCTGGTTTCTTCTTCTTCTTTATTATTATTATTATTATTAGTGTGCATGAAAAATGCACACTATTGTTATTCTGGTCTTATTATTAGTGTGCATGAAAATGCACACTATTGTTATTCTTGGTCTTCTTATTATTAGTGTGCATGAAAATGCACACTATTGTTATTCTGGTCTTTCTTATTAGTGTGCATGAAAATGCACACTATTGTTATTCTGGTTTCTTCTTTGTTCTTATTATTAGAGTGCATGAAAATGCACACTATTGTTATTCCAGTTCTTCTTCTTATTATTATTAGTGTGCATGAAAATGCACACTATTGTTATTCTGGTCTTCTTATTGTTAGTGTGCATGAAAATGCACACTATTGTTATTCTGGTCTTCTTATTATTATTGTGCATGAAAATGCACACTATTGTTATTCTTCTTCTTATTATTAGTGTGCATGAAAATGCACACTATTGTTATTCTGGTCTTCTTATTGTTGGTATTGGTCTTCTTAGTGTGCATGAAAATGCACACTCATTTTATTCTGGTCTTTTTTTATTGCATGAAAATGCACACTGGTCTTCTTATTTATTAGTGCATGAAAATGCACTCTATTGTTATTCTTATTCTTCTTGAAAATGCACACTATTGTTTATTCTTGGTGTGTGCATGAAAATGCACACTATTGTTATTCTGGTCTTCTTATTATTATTAGTGTGCATGAAAATGACACTATTGTTATTCTGGTCTTCTATTAGAGTGCATCTTCTTCTTTGTTATTCTTATTTCTTCTTATTAGTGTGCATGAAAAATGCACACTATTGTTATTCTGGTCTTCTTATTATTATTAAGCGCATGAAAATGCACACACTATTATTATTCTGGTCTTCTTTATTCTGGTCTTCTTATTAGTGTGCATGAAAATGCACACTATTGTTATTCTGGTCTTCTTATTATTATTAGTGCATGAAAATGCACACTATTGTTATTCTGGTTATTATTATTGTGCATGAAAATGCACTTATTATTATTCTGTGCATGAAAATGCACACTATTGTTATTCTGGTCTTCTTATTATGTGCATGAAAAATGTGCATGGTTTCTGAAATTAGTGTGCATGAAAAAAATGCACACTATTGTTATTCTGGTCTTCTTATATTGAAAATGCACACTTTGTTATTCTGGTCTTTATTATTAGAGTGCATGAAAATGCACACTATTGTTATTCCAGTCTTCTTCTTCTTATTATTAGTGTGCATGAAAATGCACACTATTGTTATTCTGGTCTTCTTATTTAGTGTGCATGAAAATGCACACTATTGTTATTCCAGTCTTCTTATTATTAGTGTGCATGAAAATGCACACTATTGTTATTCTGGTCTTCTTATTTATGAAAATGCACACTATTGTTATTCTGGTCTTATTAGAGTGCATGAAAATGCACTCTATTGTTATTCTTTCTTCTTCTTATTATTGTGCATGAAATGCACACTATTGTTATTCTGGTCACACTATTATTCTGTTAGTTGCATGAAAATGCACACTATTGTTATTCTGGTCTATTATTATGTGCATGAAAATGCACACTATTGTTATTCTGGTCTTTTTATTATTAGTGTGCATGAAAATGCACACTATTGTTATTCTGGTCTTCTTTCTTCTTATTAGAGTGCATGAAATGCACACTTATTATTCTGGTCTTCTTATTAGTGTGCATGAAAATGCACACTATTGTTATTCTGGTCTTCATTGTTATTCTTAAAATGCATATTGTTATTCTGGTCTATTATTAGAATGCATGAAAATGCACACTATTGTTATTCTGGTCTTCTTATTATTAGTGTGCATGAAAATGCACACTATTGTTATTCTGGTCTTCTTATTATTATTAGTGTGCATGAAAATGCACACTATTGTTATTCTGGTCTTCTTATATTTAGTGTGCATGAAAATGCACACTATTGTTATTCTGGTCTTCTTATTGTTATTATTAGTGTGCATGAAAATGCACACTATTGTTATTCTGGTCTTCTTATTATTATTAGTGTGCATGAAAATGCACACTATTGTTATTCTGGTCTTTTATTATTATTAGTGTGCATGAAAATGCACACTATTGTTATTCTTGGTCTTATTATTGTTGGTGAAAAATGCACACTATTGTCATTCTTCTTATTAGAGCATGAAAAATGCACACTATTGTTATTCCAGTCTTCTTATTGTGCATTAAAATGCACAAAATTGCATTCTGGTTGTTATTCTTCTTTTCTTATTATTATTATTAGTGTGCATGAAAATGCACACTATTGTTATTCTGGTTCTTCTTATTATTGTGCATGAAAATGCACACTTTGTCATTCTGGTCTTATTATTAGTGTGCATGAAAATGCACACTATTGTTATTCTGGTCTTCTTATTATTAGAGTGCATGAAAATGCACACTATTGTTATTCTGGTCTTCTTATTATTAGTGTGCATGAAAATGCACACTATTGTTATTCTGGTCTTGTATTCTAAATATTCTTCTTTGTTATTCTGGTCTTTATTATATTAGTGTGCATGAAAAATGCACACTATTGTTATTCTGGTCTTCTTATTATTAGAGTGCATGAAAATGCACTCTATTGTTATTCCAGTTCTTCTTCTTCTTATTATTATTAGTGTGCATGAAAATGCACACTATTGTTATTCTGGTCTTCTTATTATTAGTGTGCATGAAAATGCACTCTATTGTTATTCTGGTTCTTCTTCTTATTATTTAGTGTGCATGAAAATGCACACTATTGTTATTCTGGTCTTTATTATTATTAGTGTGCATGAAAATGCACACTATTGTTATTCTGGTCTTTATTATTATTAGTGCATGAAAATGCACACTATTGTTATTCTGGTCTTCTTCTTCTTCTTGTGCATGAAAATGCACACTTGTTATTATGGTTTTATTATTAGTGTGCATGAAAATGCACACTATTGTTATTCTGGTCTTCTTATTATTATTAGTGTGCATGAAAATGCACACTATTGTTATTCTGGTCTTCTTATTATTAGAGTGCATGAAAATGCACACTATTGTTATTCTGGTCTTCTTATTATTATTAGTGTGCATGAAAATGCACACTATTGTTATTCTGGTCTTTTCTTATTAGTGTGCATGAAAATGCACACTATTGTTATTCTGGTCTTTTTAGTAGCATGAAAATGCACACTATTGTTATTCTGGTCTTCTTCTATTTTATTAGATATTTTTTGTGCATGAAAATGCACACTATTGTTATTCCAGTTTATTCTTGTTATTATTCTTCTTCTTATATTATTAGTGTGCATGAAAAATGCACACTATTGTTATTCTGGTCTTCTTATTATTAGAGTGCATGAAAATGCACACTATTGTTATTCTGGTCTTCTTATTATTAGTGTGCATGAAAATGCACACTATTGTTATTCTGGTCTTCTTCTTATTATTATTAGTGTGCATGAAAATGCACACTATTGTTATTCTGGTCTTCTTATTATTAGTGTGCATGAAAATGCACACTATTGTTATTCTGGTCTTCTTAATTATTATTAGTGTGCATGAAAATGCACACTATTGTTATTCTGGTCTTATTATTATTAGTGTGCATGAAAATGCACACTATTGTTATTCTGGTCTTCTTATTATTAGTGTGCATGAAAATGCACACTATTGTTATTCTGGTCTTCTTCTTCTTATTATTAGTGTGCATGAAAATGCACACTATTGTTATTCTGGTCTTCTTATTATTAGTGCATGAAAATGCACACTTTGTTATTCTGGTCTTCTTTATTATTAGTGTGCATGAAAATGCACACTATTGTTATTCTGGTCTTCTTCTTATTATTAGTGTGCATGAAAATGCACACTATTGTTATTCCAGTCTTCTTATTATTATTAGTGCGTGAAAATGCACACTATTGTTATTCCAGTTCCATTAGTGAAAATGCACACTATTGTTATTCTGGTTTTTATTATTAGTGTGCATGAAAATGCACACTATTGTTATTCTGGTCTTTCTTATTAGTGTGCATGAAAAATGCACACTATTGTTATTCTTCTTCTTATTATTATTAGTGTGCATGAAAATGCACTCTATTGTTATTCTGGTCTCTTCTTATTCTGGTATTATTGTGCATGAAAAATGTGCATGAAAATGCACACTATTGTTATTCTGGTCTTCTTATTATTAGAGTGCATGAAAATGCACACTATTGTTATTCTGGTCTTCTATTATTATTAGTGTGCATGAAAATGCACACTATTGTTATTCTGGTCTTATTATTAGTGTGCATGAAAATGCACACTATTGTTATTCTGGTCTTCTTATTATTGCATTAAAAATGCATGAAAATGCACATTGTTTGTTATTCTGGTCTTCTTATTATTAGTGTGCATGAAAATGCACACTATTGTTATTCTGGTCTTATTATTAATTCTTGTTATTCTTCTTCTTCATCTTCTTCTTCTGCACACTATTGTTATTCTGGTCTTCTTATTATTGTGTGCATGAAAATGCACACTATTGTTATTCTGGTCTTCTTATTAGTGTGCATGAAAATGCACACTATTGTTATTCTGGTCTTCTTATTATTAGTGTGCATGAAAATGCACACTATTGTTATTCTGGTCTTCTTCTTATTAGTGTGCATGAAAATGCACTCTATTGTTATTCCAGTTCTTTTCTTCTGTGCATGAAAATGCACACTATTTTTATTATTATTATTGGTGTGCATGAAAATGCACACTATTGTTATTCTGGTCTTCTTATTATTAGAGTGCATGAAAATGCACACTATTGTTATTCTGGTCTTCTTATTATTAGTGTGCATGAAAATGCACACTATTGTTATTCAAATCTTTATTTTTATTCTGGTATTATTAGTGTGCATGAAAATGCACACTATTGTTATTCTGGTCTTATTATTATTAGAGTGCATGAAAATGCACACTATTGTTATTCTCTCTTCTTATTATTATTAGTGTGCATGAAAATGCACACTATTGTTATTCTGGTCTTCTTATTATTAGTGCATGAAATGCATGCACACTATTCCATTTCTTCTTATTAGAGTGCATGAAAAATGCACACTATTGTTATTAGGTATTATTAGTGTGCATGAAAATGCACACTATTGTTATTCTGGTCTTCTTTTATTCTTATTATTATTATTATGAAAATGAAAAATGCACACTTATTGTTATTCTGGTCTTCTTCTTATTATTAGTGTGCATGAAAATGCACACTATTGTCATTCTTCTGGTCTTATTATTAGAGTGCATGAAAATGCACACTATTGTTATTCCAGGTCTTCTTTATTATTAGAGTGCATGAAAAATGCACACTATTGTTATTCTGGTCTTCTTATTATTAGTGCATGAAAATGCACACTATTGTTATTCTGGTCTTCTTATTATTAGTGTGCATGAAAATGCACACTATTGTTATTCCAGTTCTTGTTATTATTATTATTGCATGAAAATGCACACTATTGTTATTCTGGTCTTCTTATTATTAGTGTGCATGAAAAATGCACACCTTTTATTGTTATTCTTCTTTATTATTAGTGTGCATGAAAAATGCACACTATTGTTATTCTGGTCTTCTTTCTTATTATTTGTGCATGAAAATGCACACTATTATTCTGGTCTGGTCTTCTTATTATTAGTGTGCATGAAAATTCTGGTGCACACTATTGTTATTCTGGTCTTCTTATTATTAGAGTGCATGAAAATGCACACTATTGTTATTCTGGTTCTTATTATTATTAGTGTGCATGAAAATGCACACTATTGTTATTCTGGTCTTCTTTATTGTTATTCCTGCACTTTGTTATTCTGGTTATTATGTGCATGAAAATGCACACTATTGTTATTCCAGTCTTTTCTTATTATTAGTGCATGAAAATGCACACTATTGTTATTCTGGTCTTCTTATTATTAGTGTGCATGAAAATGCACACTATTGTTATTCTGGTCTTTATTATTATTAGTGTGCATGAAAATGCACACTATTGTTATTCTGGTCTTCTTCTTTATTATTAGTGTGCATGAAAATGCACACTATTGTTATTCTGGTCTTCTTATTATTAGTGTGCATGAAAATGCACACTATTATTATTCTTCTTCTTATTATTATTAGTGTGCATGAAAATGCACACTATTGTTATTCTGGTCTTCTTCTTATTATTATTAGTGTGCATGAAAATGCACACTATTGTTATTCTGGTCTTTTCTTATTATTATTAGTGTGCATGAAAATGCACACTATTGTTATTCTGGTCTTCTTGTCTATTCTTATCTTATTATTATTAGTGTGCATGAAAATGCACACTATTGTTATTCTGGTCTTCTATTATTAGTGTGCATGAAAATGCACACTATTGTTATTCTGGTCTTCTTCTTCTTATTATTATTATGAAAATGCACACTATTGTTATTCTGGTTCTGCAATAGAGTGCATGAAAATGCACACTATTGTTATTCTGGTCTTCTATTATTAGTGTGCATGAAAATGCACACTATTGTTATTCTGGTCATCTTTTTATTTATATTTTGAGTGTGCATAAGAAATGCACATTTTTATTCGATTAACATTAGGGTGCATGAAAATGCACACTTTAACTGTGTTATTCTGGTCAGTTGCATGAAAATGCACACTATTGTTATTCTGGTCTTCAACTGTTAGTGTGCAAAAATGCACTCTCTTGTTATTCCTTTTCCTTTTTAGTGTTTCATGAAAATGCACACTATTGTTATTCCTTTCTTCCTTCCATTTAAAATGCACCTTTGTTATTCTGGTCCTTTTATTTGCATTGCACACTTGTCCTTCTGTCCTTCTTTCCTTCTTTGTGCATGAAAATGCACACTATTTTCTATTTCCTTCCTTCCTTCCATGAAAATGCACACTTTTGTTATTCTGGTCTTTTCTTATTAGTTATGAAAATGCACTTTGTTATTCCAGTCCTTCCTTATTCTTTTATTTTAGTGTGCATGAAAATGCACATCTATTGTTCCATTCCTTCTTATTATTATTAGTTCTTTGAAAAATGCACACCCCATTTTCCTTCTGGTCTTCCTTCCTTGTTTGCTTCTTCCTTCACACCTTTGTTATTCCAGTTATTCCTTATTTGCATGAAAATGCACCCTTGTTATTCCCTCCTTTTTCTTTCTGTACTTCCTTCCTTATTTCTGTGCATGAAAATGCACCTATTGTTATTCTTGTCTTCTTCCTTCTTTCTTTCTTTCTTCTTAGTTGCATGAAAAATGCACACTATTGTTATTTTTTTCTTTGTGCATGAAAATGCACACTATTGTTATTTCTTGATTATTAGATAGCATGAAAATGCACACTATTGTTATTCTGGTCTTCTTATTATTATTAGTGTGCATGAAAATGCACACTATTGTTATTCTGGTCTTCTAATTGTTATTAGCTATGAAAATGCACATATTCTGGTCTTAAAATGCATGAAAAATGCACACTATTGTTCTTCTTAAAATTAGTGTAAGTGAAAATGCACACTATTGTTATTCTGGTCTTCTTATTAGTGCATGAAAATTAAAATGCACACTAATTGTTATTAGCTAAGTTAGCTGCATGAAAATGCACACTATTGTTATTCTGTTAGCATTATTAGTATTGAAAATTACACATTGTTATTCTGAAAATCTTCTTTATTCTGGTATTATTGGTTATACTTTTAAATTAGTTAGCATGAAAATGCACACTATTGTTATTCTTAGCTAAGTGTGCATGAAAATGCACACTATTTAGCATGGTTATTATTGTTATTATTGATAGCATAAGTGCTAGCACACTATTGTTATTCTGGTCTTTCTTATTATTAGAGTGCATGAAAATGCACAACATTGTTATTCTGGTTCTTCATTATTATTAGTGTGCATGAAAATGCACACTATTGTTATTCTGGTCTGCTAAATATTATTCAACATTAGCTTCTTTTATTTGAGTGCATGAAAATGCACACTATTGTTATTCTGGTCTTCTTAGCATTAGTGTGTGCATGAAAATGCACACTATTGTTATTCTGGTCTTTATTCTTCTTCTTCTAGCATTAAAAATGCAGTTTGCATTTTCATGCACTCATAATTATTCCAATTATTCTTATTAGTTAGAGTGCATGAAAATGCACACTATTGTTATTCTGGTCTTC
>JAFJMP010000271.1:0-18430 GCA_029692085.1 Gymnothorax javanicus | reverse complement strand
ACAGAACGCAATAAAAAATAACAGAACAGAATTAGACAAAACAAATCAAAAGAGAACACAACAAAATAAAAGCAAACAAAATATTTCATGACAAAACAGAACAATACACAATAGAACACAACAGAACAGAACGACACATAACAATACAGAAGAGAACAGAACATAATAAAACATAACAGAAGAGAACAGAAAATTACATGACAAAACAGAACAAACAGAACCGATCAGAACACAACAGACAGAAAAAGAACACTGTAGAACAAAACATAACAAAACAGAAAATAAAAGAACATAAAAGAACAGAACAAATCATAACAAAACAAAAAAGAAGAGAACAGAACAAAACAAAACATAACAGAGAACAGAACATGACATGAAAAAATGAAAAAAGGAACATAGCAGAACATTACATAACAAAACAGAACAGAACAGACCACAACAGAACAAAAAAGAACATTGTAGAACAAAATAAAAAAAAAACAAAAGAGAAAGGAACATAACATAACAAAATAAAACAGAGCAGGGCAGAAAAGAACAGAAGGAAAACGAACATAATGTAACAGAACATAACAGAACAGAAAAGAACAGAACAAAACATAACAAAACAGGGGAGCAGAGAACAGAACATAACAGAACATAACAGGAGAGAACAGAACATTACATGACAAAACAGAACATAACAGAACCGAACAGAATAAAACAGAACATAAATGAACAAAAAAGAACAGAAAAAAAACAGAAGGGAAATGAATGGAACATAGCATAAAATAACAGAACATAACAAAACAGAAAAGAGCATATGATCAATGCTGATTTGACCGCAGGAGCTGCAAACAGGTTGGGGGAGGCTCCCTCTCCCTCATTACATGGTACAAAAAATGATACCAGTAGCAGAGTCAACCAACACTGACCCTGACCTGACCTGAGGCATAACAGAACAGAGGAGAACAGAACAAAAAAAAAAAACAGAAGAGACCAGAACATAACAGAACAGAACATTAAATAACAAAAGCAAGCAGCAGACTAGAAGATAACATCATAGAACAGATCAAAACATTACAAAACAGGAGAGTAGAGAACAGAACATAAAAAAACAGAATATTACATGAAAAAAACAGAACAAAACAGAACCGAACAGAACACAAGTGAACAAAACAAAAGATAGTAAAACAAAACATAAAAAACAGAGGAGAACAGAAAATAAAAGAACAGAACGTAACATATCAAAACATAACAGAGCAGAACAGAACATAAAATAATGAAACCAAACATAACAAAACAGAACATGACATAAAAGAAAAAAAAAAAAAAAACAAAACATAACAAAACAGAAGAGAAAAGAACAGAACATAACAGAAGAGAAACCAACGTTACATTTCAAAACAGAACAGACCAGAACCAAACAGAAAAGAACAAAAGAAAACCCTACAGAACAAAACATAACAAAACAGAAAAGAAGACAACAGAACATAATAGAACATAAAAGAAGTGAACAGAATATCACATGAAAAAACAGAACAGAACCGAACAAACACAATAGATCAAAAAAGAACAGTAGAAAAAAACATAACAAAAAAGAAAAAACAAAACATTTAAGAACAGTACAAAACATAACAAAACAGAAGAGAACAGAACAAAACAGAACATAATAGCAGAGAAGGGAATAAAACATGACAAAACAGAACAAAACAGAAACGAACAGAACACAAGAGAACAAAAACAGAACAAAGTAGAACAAAACATAACAAAAAAAAAGAAGAGAACAGAACATAACATAACAAAACATAACAGAGCAGGAAAGACCAGAAAATGATGAAACCAAACATAACAAAACAGAAAAGAACATAATGCAAAAGAAGAGAACAGACAACAACAGAGAACAGAACATAAAATGATAAAACAGAACAGAACATAGAAGAATAAAACATAACAGAACAAAACATGACAAAATAGAACTGAACAGAACCAAACAGAACATAATAGAACAGAACAAAACATAACAAAACAGAGGAAAACAGAACAGATCAAAATAAAACATTCAAGAAGAGAACAGAATATTAAATGACAAAACAGAATGGAACAACCACAACAGAACTAAACAGAACATTGTGTAACAAAAAAAAACAAAAACAGAAGAGAAAAGAACATAACATAACAAAATAAAACAGAGAAGGACAGAACAGAACATAACGAAACCAAACATAATGAAACAGAACATAACAGACAGAAAAGAACAGAACAAAACATAACAAAACAGAAGAGCAGAGAAAAGAACATAACAGAACATAACAGGAGAAAACAGAACATTACATGACAAAACAGAACATAACAGAGCCGAAAAGAATAAAATAGAACATAACAGAACAGAAGAGAACAGAACAAAATGAAAAGAAAATGAACAGAATATAGCAGAACATAACAGAAGATAGCAAAACAGAAAAGAAAATAAGATCAATGCTGGTTTGACTGAAGAGAATAAACAGGTAATCCACTCCCCATTGCGACGGAGAATGGAATGGGTTAAAATGATACAAAACAGAACAATCAACACAGACCAGAAACAGAACATCACATAACAGAACAGAGGGGGAGAAAAGCGAGCAAAAACTAAACAGATGAGACCAGAACATAGGAGAACAGAAATATTACATAACAAAAAAAAAAAAAAACAGCCAGAATAGAACATTACAAAACAGAGACAAAACATAAAAACAGAAGAAACAGAAAAAACAAAACACAAAATGACAAAAGAATGAAACATTACATGACAAAACAGAACCGAAATTAAACCAAACAGAACAAAAAAAAATATAACAGAAGAGAACAAAAACTTTAAAAAAAGAAGGGAAGAGAACAGAACAAAACAAATATAACAGAAACAATGAATAAAACAGAAGATAGTAAAACAAAAATATAAAAAAACAAAAGAGAACAGAAAAAAAAAGAACAGAAATGAAATATCAAAACAAACAGAAAAATAACAGAACATAACATAAGAAACCAAACAAAACAAAAACAGAACAAAATAAAAAAAACAGAAGAGAAAAAAAAAAAACATAACGAAAGAGAAGAACATAACATTACATGACAAAACAGAATAGCACAAAACAAACAGAAACATAACAGAACAAAACATAACAAAACAGAGAGAAGAGAAAACACAACATAGTGAGAAATATAACAGAACAGAACAGTACATGACAAAACAGAAACTGAAAAATAAAAAAAAAAGACAACAGAACATAGCAAAAAACAAAACATTACAAAACAGAGAGAAAAGAATAGAAAATAACAGAACATAACAGAAGAGAACAGATAATTACATGACAAAACAGAACAGAATGCAAAAAAGAACAAAACAGCACATAAAAAACAGAAGAGAAAAAAATATAAAGAACAGAACATAAATATAACAAAAACAAAATATAACAAAAGACAGAACAAGAACATAAAAAAACCAAACATAACAAAACAGATCAGAACATAGAAAACAGAAATAAAAACACCGGAACCAAAAGAGAAGAGAACAGAACATAACAAAAAAGACCAGAATTTCACATGCCAAAACAAAAAAACGAACCACACAGAATGCAACAGAACAAATCAGAAAATAACAGAACAAAAAAAGAACAGAACATGACAGAATTGGGCATAACAAAAAGAGAACAGAACATAAAAAGAACAAAACATAACATAACAAAACAGAACCCAACAGAACATAACAGATCCGCATAGAACAGAACAATACAGAAAAGAAAAGAACAGAACATAGCATTAATATAAAAGAACATAACAAAAAAGAAAAAAACATACGATCAATGGTGTTTTGACCGCAGGAGTTGCCAACAGGTAGTGGGAGGCTCCACTCCCCATAGCAGCAGCCGGTACTGGGTCACAATGATACCAGTAGCAGAGTCAACCAACACTGACCCAGACATGACCTGAGACATAACAGAACAAAGGAGAACAAAACAAAACAAAACAGAAGAGACCAGAACATAACAGAACAGAACATTACAAAATAAAAAAAAAGAATACAGAACATAAGAAAACATGACTGAAGAGAACAGAATATTACAAAACAGAACAGAACAGAACCAAACAGACCAAAATAGAACATAACAAAACAAAAAAGAACAGAACAGAACAAAACAGAACATAACATAACTGAACAAAGCATAAAACAGAAGGGAAGAAAAACAGAAATAAAACAAAACAAAACAGAAGAGAGAAGAGAAAATAACAGAAATATAACAGGAGAAAAAAAGAACCTTACATGACAAAACAGAATATAACTAAATCCAACGGAAAAAAACAGAACATAACTGAACAAAAGAGAACAGAACAAAACAGAAGAGAAAAGAACAGAACATAGCATAACATAACAGAACATAGCAAAACAGAAAAGAACATATGATCAATGCTTGTTTGACTGCAGAAGCTGCGAATAGGTAGGGGGAGGCTCCACTCCCCATTGCGGCAGGTGGTACTGGGTTACAATGATACCAGAAGCGGAGTCAATCAACACTGACTCAGACCTGACCTCAGACATAATAGAACAGAGGAGAACAGAGCAAAACTAAACAGATGAGACCACAACAAAAGAGAACAGAACATTACATAAAAAAAAAAAAAACAGCAGAATAGAACATAACATAACAGAACAAAACAAAACATACAAAACAGAAGAGAACAGAACAGAACAAAACAGAAAATAACAAAAGAGAATAGAACATTACATGACAAAATAGAACGGAACTGAACCGAACAAAACAAAAAAAAAAAAAATGGAACAGAACAAAACATAACAAAACAGAAGAGAAGAGAACAGAACAAAACATCACAAAACAGAAGAGAAGAGAACAGAACATAAGAGAACATAACAGAAGAGAACAGAACATTACATGACAAAACAGAACGGAGCAGACCAACAGAACATAACAGCACAAATCAGAAAAATCACAGAACAAAAACACAATAGAACATGAGAAAAATAGAACATAACAAAAAAAAACAAAAACATAACATAACAAAACAAAACAGAGCCCAACAGAACATAACAGAAACAGAAAGAGAACAAAAAAAAAAGAAAGAGAAAAGAACAGAAAATAGCATAACATAACAGAAATACAAAACAGAAAAGAATATGGGACCAATGCTGGTTTGACCGCAGGAGCTGCCAACAGGTAGGGGGAGGCTCCTCTCCCCATTGCAGCAGGTGGAACTGGGTTACAATGATATAAGTAGCAGATCAACCAACACTGACCCCGACCTGACCTGAGACATGACAGAACAGAAGAGTACAGAAGAAAAAAAAACTGAACAGAATAGAATATTACATAACAAAAACAAACTTATCAAAACAAGAGAGCAAAACATAACATCTTAGAACAGAACAAAACATAACAAAAGAGAACAGAACATAACAGAAAAGAACAGAACCAACCAGAGCAGAACAGAACATTATATAAAAAAGAACATGACATAAAAGAACTGAACAGAACAAAACAGAACAAAACAGAAGAAAACAGAGCTGTACAGAACATAACTAAACAGAAGAATAAAACAAAATAGAACATAAACAGAAATATTACATGACAAAACAGAATGGAACAGAACCAAACAGAAAACAATTGAACATAACAGAAGAGAACAAAAAATAACAAAACAAAAGAGAAGAGAACAGAACATAACAGAACAAACAGAAGAGAACAGATTGTTATAGGACAAAAAGGAACAGAACGCAAAAGAACAAAACAGAAAATAGGAGAAAAAAACAAAAAACAGAAGAGAAGAAAACAAAACAGAACCCAACAGAACATAACAGAACTGCATATTACAAAACACAACAGAAAGAAAAAAGAACAGAACATAGCATAACATAACAGAACATAGCAAAACAGAAAAAAAAGATATGATCGATGTTGGTTTGACCGCAGGAGCTGCCAACAGGTAGGGGTGGCTCCACTCCCATTGGACAGGTGGTACTGGGTTACAATGATACCAGAAGCGGAGTCAATCAACACGGACCCAGACCTGACCTCAGACATAACAGAACAGAGGAGAACAGAGCAAAACTGAACAGGTAAGACCAGAACATAGCAGAACAGAACATTACATAACAAAAAAAAAAAACAGAATAGAAGACATAACATAACAGAACAAAACAAAACATAAAAAAACAAATAAGAACAGAACAGAAAAAAAACAGAATATGACAAAAGAGAATAGAATATTACATGACAAAACAGAAGGAACTGAACCAGACAAAACAAAAAAAACATAACGGAAGAGAACAAAACTTTAAAAAAACAGAAGAGAAGAGAACAGAACAAAACAACATAACAAATACAACCTGAACAAAACAAAGATAGTAAAACAAAAACATAAAAAAAAAAGAGAACAGAAAAAAAAACAGAACATTACATATCAAAACAAACAGAGAGAACAAAACATAACATAACAAACAAAAGCAGAGCAAAGACAGAACAGAACCAATCAATCACAATAGAACAAAAAAGAACAGAACAAAACATAACAAAACAGAAAAAAAGAAGAGAAATGACAGAACATAACAGGAGAAAAATAACAGAACCTTACATGACAAAAAACAGAATCAACTAAACCGAACAGAACAAAAAAAAAAAAATATGGAAGAGAACAAAACTTTAAAAAACAGAAGAGAAACAGAACAAAACAAAACAACATAACAGAACACAACTGAACAAAACACAGATAGTAAAAATAAAAATATAAAAAAAAAAGAGAGAACAGAAAAAAAAAGAACAGAACATAACATATCAAAACAAACAGAGCAGAACAGAACATAACATAACGAAACAAAGCAGAGCAGGACAGAACAGAACCAAATCAGATCACAATAGAACAAAAACAGAACAGAACAAAAAATATAACAAAACAGAAAAGAAGAGAAAAAAAATGACAGAACATAACAGGGGAAAACAGAACAAATATGACAAAACAGAGAACAGAACTAAACATGAAAAAAAACAAAAAAAACATAACAAGAGAACAAAACTTTTAAAAAAACAGAAGAGAAGAACAGAACAAAACAACATAACAGAACACAAAACAAAAAGAAGATAGTAAAACAAAAAACATAGAAAAAAAAAAAAAGAAAAAAAAAGAACAGAACATAACATATCAAAACAAACAGAGCAGAACAGAACATAACATAAGGAAAAATGAAATAGAGCAGGACAGAACAGAACCAATCAGATCACAATAAAAAAAAACAGAACAAGAACAAAACATAACAAAACAGAAAAAGAAGAGAAAATGACAGAACATAACAAGAGAAAACAGAACCTTACATGACAAAACAGAATATAACAGAAACCCAAAAAAAAAAAACAGAACATAACTGAACAAAAAGAACAAAAAACAAAACAGAAGAGAAAAGAAACAGAACATAGTATAACATAACAGAACATAGCAAAACAGAAAAAGAAATATATGATCAATGCTGGTTTGACCACAGGAGCTGCTAACAGGTAGGGAGGCTCACACCCCCATTGCGGCAGGTGGTACTGGGTTACAATGATACCAGAAGCAGAGTCAATCAACACTGACCCGAGACCTGACCTCAGACGTAATAGAACAGAGGAGAACAGAGCAAAACTAAACAGATGAGACCAGAACATAAGAGAACAGAACATTACAGAACAAAAAAAAAAACAGCAGAATAGAAGACATAACATAACAGAACAAAAACAAAAAACATACAAAAAAGAAGAGAACAGAACAGAACAAAACAGAAAATAACAAAAGAGAATAGAAACATGACATGACAAACAGAAATAAAACTGAAACGAACAAAACAAAAAAAAAAAAAAAAAGAACAGAATAAAACATTACAAAACAGAAGAGAGAAGAGAACAGAACAAAACATAACAAAACAGAAGAAAAAGAGAACAGAATATAACAGAACATAACACAGAAGAGAACAGAACATTACATAATAAAACAGAACAGAGCAGACCGAACAGAACATAGCAGCACAAATCAGAAAATCACAAAACAAAAAAACAACAGAACATGAGAGAATAGAACATAGCAAAAAAAAACCAAAACATAACATAACAAAAAACAAAACAGAGCCAACAGAACATAGCTGAACAGAAGAGAAACAGAAAAAAAAAAAAAAAAAAAAAAACAGAACATAAAAATAATATAACAGAAATAGCAAAACAGAAAAAGAACATAACCAATGCTGGTTTGACCGCAGGAGCTGCCAACAGGTAGGGAGGCTCCTCTCCCCATTGCAGAAAGTGGTACTGGGTTACAATGATATAAAGTAACAGATCAACCAACACTGACCCCGACCTGACCTGAGACATGGCGGAACAGAAAGAGTACAGGAGAAAAAAAAACTGAAGCAGAATAGAAATAACATAACAAAAACAAACATATCAAAACAGAAGAGAGGGAAAACAAACATCACAAACAGAACAGAACAAAATATAAAACAAAAGAGAACAGAACATAACAAGAAAAAGAACAGAACAAAAAAAGAGCAGAACAGAACATTATATAACAAAACAGAACATGACATAAGAGAACTGAACAGAAACAAAAACAGAACAAAACAGAAAAGAGAAGAGAGCTGTACAGAAATAACTAAAATAGAAGAGTACAAATAAAATAGCAGAACAACAGAACATTACATGACAAAACAGAATGGAACAGAACCAAACAGAAAACAATTGAACATAACAGAAGAGAACAAAACATAATAAAACAAAAGAGAAGAGAACAGAACATAACAGAACAAACAGAAGAGAACAGATTGCTATATGACAAAACAGAACAGAACGTAAAAGAACAAAACAGAAAATAGGAGAAAAAACATAAAAAAGAGAAGAGAAGAAAACAAAAAAACAGAACATAACATAACAAAACAAAACAAAGCAAGACAGAAAAAAAAAAGAACAAAAAAAAAAACATAATAAAACAGATCAGAACATTAAGAACAAAACATAACGGAACCAAAGAGAAGAGAACAAAATATAACAGAAGAGAAAAGAACTTCACATGCCAAAATAGAGCGGAGCAGAACCGACAGAATGCAACAGAACAAATCAGAAAATAACAGAACAAAAAAAAAAGAGGAGAAACATGACAGAATTGAGCATAACAAAAGAGAACAGAAATACAACAAAATAAAAATATAAAACAGAACCCAAATAGAACATAACAGAATTGCAAATTACAAAACAAAAGAAAAAAAAAAAGAACAGAACATAGCATAACATAAATAGAACATAGCAAAACAGAAAAGAACATATGATCAATATTAGTTTGACCGCAGAGCTGCGAAAGGTAGGGGTGGCTCCACCCCCTTGTGACAGGTGGTACTGGGTTACAATGATACCAGAAGCGGAGTCAATCAACACTGACCCAGATCTGACCTCAGACATAATAGAACAGAGGAGAACAGAGCAAAACTAAACAGATGAGACTAGAAACATAGGAGAACAGAACATTACATAACAAAAAAAAAAAACAGCAGAATAGAACATAACAGAAAAAAAAAAAACATACAAAACAGAAGAGAACAGAACAGAAAAAAAATACAAATGACAAAAAGAGAATAGAACATTATATGACAAAACAGAACGGAAACTAAACTAAACAGAACAAAAAAAAAATAACGGAAGAGAACAAAACTTTAAAAAAGAAGAGAAGAGAACAGAACAAAAACAACATAACAGAACACAACTGAACAAAACAGAAGATAGTAAAACAAAAAATAAAAAAAAAAAAAAGAACAGAAAAAAAAAAGACAGAACATAACATATCAAAACAAACAGAGCAGAACAGAACATAACATAACAAGAAACAAAGCAGAGCAGGACGAAACAGAACCAATCAGAAGATCAAAAAGAAAAACAAAACAGAATAGAACAGAACAAAACAGAACAGAAAAAAAGAAACAGAAAATGACAGAACATAACAGGAGAAAACAGAACCTTGAGATGACAAAACACAGATGGAACTAAACCCGAAAACAGAACAAAAACACATAACGGAAGAGAACAAAAACTTTTAAAAACAGAAGAGAAAGAGAAGAGAACAAAACAAATATAACAGAACACAGCTGAACAAAACAGAAAAGATAGTAAAACAAAAAATAAAAAAAAAAAAAAAAGAGAACAGAAAAAAAAAAAGAACAGAAACGTAACATATCAAAACAAACAGAGCAGAACAGAAACATAACATAACAAAACCAAATGAAACAAAACAGAACAAAACAACAAAACAGAAGAAAAAGAACAGAAACATAACAAAAATAGAATACAACGTTACATGACAAAACAGAATGGAGCAACTAAACAGAACAAAACAGAATATAACAAAAAAAGAACACAACAAAAAAAAAACATAACAAAACAGAGGAAAGAGAATAGAACATAGCAGAACATAACAGAACAGAAACATTACATGACAAAACAGAACTGAACAGTACAAAAAAAAGACAACAGAACATAGCAATGAACAAAACATTAAAAAACAGATGAGAAAGAGTAGAGAAAAGAACATAACAGAACATAACAGAAGAGAAATAGATTATTAATGACAAAACAGAAAAAAAGAACATAAAAGAACAAAAACAGAACATAGGAAAACAAAACATAAAAAACAGAAGAAAAATAACATAAAAAAAAAGAACAGAACATAACATAACAAAACAAAAAATGAACAAGACAAGAACAGAACAGAACTAAACCAAACATAACAAAAACAGATCAGAACATAAACAAACAGAACAAAACACAATGGAACAAAAAAGAAGAGAACAGAACATAACAAAAGAGACCAGAACTTCACATGCCAAAAACAAAAAAGACAGACCACGAACAGAACAGGAACAGAACAAATCAGAAAATAACAGAACAAAAAAAAAAGAACAGAACATGACAGAATTGAAGCATTACAAAAAAGAACAGAACATAAAAAGAACAAAACATAACATAACAAAACAGAACCCAACAGAACATAACAGAACCGCACAGAACAGAACAATACAGAAAAGAAAAGAACAGAACATAGCACAATATAACAGAACATAACAAAACAGAAAAAAAAATCGATCAATGGTGTTTTGACCGCAAGAGCTGCCAACAGGTAGTGGAGGCTCCCTCCCCATTGCAGCAACTGGTACTGGGTTCAATGATACCAGTAGCAGAGTCAACCAACACTGAAGACATGACCTGAGACATAACAGAACAAAGGAGAACAGAACAAAAACAAAAACAGAAGTGACCAGAACATAACAGAACAGAACATTACAAAACAAAAAAAAAAGAATACAGAACATAACAGAACATAACTGAAATAGAACAAGAAAAAAACAAAACAAAATAGAACAGAACAGAACCAGACAGACCAAAATAGAACATAACAAAACAGAAGAGAAGTGAACAGAACAAAACAGAACATAACATAACTGAACAAAGCATAAAACAAAGAGAAGAAAACAGAACATAACATAACGTAACAAAGCAGAGCAGGACAGAACAGAACCAATCAGATCACAATAGAATAAAAACAGAACAGAAAAAAAACATAACAAAACAGAAGAGAAGAGAAGAACAGATCGAAATAAAACATAACAGAAAGAGAACAGAATTTTAGCGACAAAAATTAGAATGGAACAGAATACAACAAAAACAAAACAGAACATTGTAGAACAACAAAAAAAACAAGAACAGTAGAGAAAAACATAACAAAAAGATTAAAAAAACGAAGAGAAGAGCACAGAACAAAACAGAAAATAATAGAACAGAAACATTACATGACAAAACAAAAAGAACAGAACTGAACACTAACACAGCAAAACATCACAGAACAAAACAAAAAATTACAAAACAGAAGAGAAACAGAAACAAAACAGAAGAGAACGGAATATTAGATGACAAAAAAAACAAAAAAAAATCAGAACAGAACACAACAACAAAATAGAAGATAGTAGAACAAAACAAAACAGAAGAGAACAGAAAATAAAGAACAGAAATGTAACATATCAAAACAAAACAAAAAGAACAGAACATAACAAAACAAAACCTAACATAAAAAAGAACATGACAAAACAGAAGATAAACAACAAAACAGAGTAAAGAAAAAAGAAACAAATCATAACAGAAGAGAACACAAACATTACATGACAAAAAAATGGAACAGAGCAGAACCAAAAAAGAACAAAACAGAACATAATAAAACAGAAAACCCAAGAGAAAAAAACATGAGAACATAACAGAAAAAAACGAAGAGAAGAGAAAAGAACATAACAGAACATAACAGAACAGATCATTACATGACAAGACAAAATGGAAAAGTATCAAAAAGAAAACAACAGAACATAACAGAACAAAAAAAAATTGCTAAACAGAAGAGAAGAGAACAGAACACAAAAAGAATATAACAGAACAGAATAAAATATTAAAAAGTAAAAAGAAAACATAACCAAACAAAACAAAAACAGAACAGAACAAAAAGAACAGGACGTGAGCAAAACATAACAGAACAGAACATGACAAAACAGATCGAACAGAACTGAAGAGAAGAGAACAGAATGTAGCAGAACAGAACAAATATAAAAATGGAAGAAAAGACAAAAGAAACATATCAGAACATAACAAAAAAAGACCGTTAAATGACAAAACAGAACTGAAAGGAACGGAACCGAAACATAACACAACAGAACATAGCAGAACAGAAAAAAAAAATTTAAAACAAGAAAAAAGAACAGAACAGAACATAAGATAACATAACAGAGGAGAACAAAATATTACATAATAAAACAAAACAGAATAGAACTGTACAGACAAAACAGAACAAAAAGAGAACATAACATACCAGAACATAACAGTACAGAAATATTACATGACAAAACCAGACAGCACAGAACCGAAGAAGAGAAGAATAGAAAAAAAACATAACAGAACAGAAACAAAACATAAAAATGAAATAAGAAAAGAACAGAACTTAGCAGAACATAACAGAACGATTACATGACAAAACAGAACAGAACAAAACCAAACAGAACAAAAAAAAACATAACAGAAGAGAACAAAACATAAAAAAAAAAAAGAAGAGAACAGAAACAAAAACATCACAGAAAAAACAGAAGAGAAAAAAGAATATGACATGACAAAACAGAATAGAATGCAACAGAACAAAACAGAACATATAGGAGAACAAAACATAACAAAACAGAAGAGAACAGAACAGAACGTTACATGGCAAGAACAGAACAGAACAAAACAGAACACAATAGAAATAATAGAACAAAACAAAACATAACAAAACAGAAGAAAGAGGACAGATCAAAACAAACAAAAACAGAGCAGAAGAGAATAGAACGAAAGCAAACATAACAAAACAGATCAGAACATAAAAAACAGAACAAAAAAACATAAATGGAACCAAAGAGAGGAACAGAACATAACAAAACATAAGAGAACAGAACAGAACTACATGACAAAACAGCACAGAACCGTGCAAGAACACAACAAAACAGAAGAGAACAGAAAATAAAAGAACAGAACAGAACATTAAATGACAAAACAGAACAGAACCAGACAGAACACAATAGAACAAAATAGAACTGAACAAAAATATAACAAAAAGAAGAGAACAGTTCAAAAAAAACAGAACATAACAGAAGAGAAAAAAAGAACAGAAAAGACAAAACAGAACAGAAACAGAATACAACAGAAAAAACAGAACAGAACATTACAAAACAGAAAAGAAAGAACAGAACATAAAAAACACAGAACTGGACCTAGCAGAATAGAAAATTACATCAAACAAAAAAAACAGAAATAGAACACTACAGAAAACGTTGCATAGCATAACAGAAATATAAATATCCTAAAACAGAACAGAAAAAGAACAGAAGAGAAATGAAAAAATAACAGAATTTAAAAAGAAGAGAACATAAATATAACAAAAACATAAATAGAAGAGAATGGGACATTACAAAACATTACAGAACAGAACAAAACATAACAGAACATAACAGAATATAACAGAAAAGAAAAGAAAAATGAACACAACAGAACAAGACAGAACAAAAACATAGCATAACAAAACAGAATATAACAGAAAAAAAAAAAAGAACAAAAATAGCATAGCATCACATAACATAACAGAATATAACAGAAAAGAACAGAATAGAAGAGAACAGATAATAACAGAAATAGAAAAAGAAATAGACCAGAACATAACAGAACAAAACATTAAATAACAAAAACAAAACAGAACAGAACAAAAAAGTAACATCACAGAACTGAATTGAACAGAACAAAAAAACATAACAGAACCAAACAGAACAAAACAGAAATATAACAAGAGAATGAAAACAAAAACAGAACAGGACAGAACATAGCAGAACAAAACAGAACACAAGATAACAGAAGAAAAACAGAACAGAAATAACATAACAAAATAAAGGAGACAGAACATAAAAGAAAAGATCAAAACATAACAAAACAAAACAAAAACAGAACATAACACAACATAAAGAGAAAAGAACATCTGATCAATCAATACAAATCCAAAACATATATAACAGAATGGAACAGAAAGAAAACAGAACATAGTATCACAGAAGAGACCAGAACATAACAGAATAGCATAACAGAACATAACATAACAAAACAGAACACAAGAAAAAAACTGAATGGAACAAAACAAGAAAGAAGTTCAGAACATCTTCTTCTTCATGCATAGTCATCATAAGATGGCCAGCTCTGTGTATGCAGCCACCCCATCTCAAATTACCCCATAAAGGACCTCTTCAGAAGGTGTTCTTTACAGGGGACAGGTGGTGATTAAAAGTCCGCAGTCTGCTAACATCCCTGCAAACAAACACTGCACTGTCAACATGCCCCCTTCAGAAGTGTGAATTTTGAGAAAAAAAGTGCGTAGGCAGTTCAGAATCCACTGCCTAAGGTAACTTGTCTTTCAATTCCATCTGCAGGGTCCCGGATGTACTGGGTGGCTTGTATGTAGGCCGACTCAAACCCTGCTTCAGGCTCCCGCCAGCTCCATGCTTTCAAAGACAGGTCCTCTGGGATGGAAGAGCATCCATAACAGAACATAACAACATATAACAAAAACATAACATAAAAAGAACAGAAGAAACTGAACAAAACAGAAAAAAAACAATTGAGCAGAATATAACAGAACAGGACAAAAACACAACATAACATAATATAACAGAATAGATCAAAACATAACTTAACAGAACAAAACAGAACATAACAAACAGGGCGAACAGAACAGAACAGAACATAGCATAGCATAGCATAACATAGCAGAACAGAACAGAAAATACGACTGGTCCTGGTATGACCACAGAACTGAACTGCTAGTGGGAGGCTCCTCCCCCACAGCAGGTGGTATGGGGTTACAATGATACCAGTAGCAGAGTCAACCAACACTGACCCCTTACCTGACCTGAGACATAACAAAACAGAGGAGAACAGAACAAAAAAAACAGAAAGGACCAGAACATAACAGAACATTACATAACAAAAAGAAAACAGCAGAATAGAACATAAATGAACAGAACAAAAATATAACAAAACAGACGAAAAGAGAAAGAACAAAACCGAGCATAACAGAAGAGAAGAACATTATAGAAAAAAAAAACAGAATGGAACAAAATGCCAAAAAGAAGACAACAGAAATATAACAGAACAAAAACATTACAAAACAGAAGAGAAGAGAACATAACAAAGAGAAGAGAACAGAAAATTACAAGACAAAACAGAACAGAACAGAACAAAACATAACATTACAAAACAGACGAGAACAGATTGTAGCAGAACATAATAGAGCAGAACAGAACATTACAAGACAAACAGAGCGGAACTATACCAAACAGAACACAACAGAACAGATCAAAACATAAAACAGAAGAAGAGAACAGAAACATAACAGAACATAACAGAACAGGAACATTACATGACAAAAAACAGAACTGTATAGAACACAACAGAACATTACAAAACAGAAGAGAACAGAACATAGCAGAAACATAACAGAACACAATAGAACATAAAAAAAGAACAGAACAAAACATAACAAAACAGAAAACAGAACATAAGAGAACATAACAGAACACAAAGAGAACAAACCCAGTTCATGTCAAAAAGAAGCATTATCTGACAACCCATGACAGCTGTTTTCCCTTCTCCCACTGCCATAGTCAGGGTTAAGGGTTCTTGGAGGAGTAGTACCTCACCAGTGGCCTCCTAAGGCGTCCTAGCCTGGTCTCCCAGACCCACACCACGTGAAGCCCGTAACATATGGTCACTCAAGAGCTGACCAATTAGCTCATGGTGAAGACTATCCGTTGTACCTACCGTGGTAACCCTGTTGACATCACTGAACAGCGGATCTTGGGAGTATACCTGAAACAAACCCACCATGTATCCATTCTGGTGGCAAACTGACATCTGACCCAGTTATGGGTAAGATGGCCTCACCTGTTGAGTGCTAGGGATAGCGGAAGGCTAAAAACAACCTGACAGAAATGTCGAGTGGAGCCCGAAACAGCTTTTGTCAAACTTTGTCAAGACTCTGCCAACTGCATCCTGTCTCATTTCCAACGCCTGACCATGTCTGCTGGACCCAAATGATTCGACGAGACAGTGGATGATGCTGATCTCCCGCTAATATCACGCCAAGTCATAACTCGACTTTAGCTGTTGAAATTCAACCTACTCAAACTCAGACTTAAGTCCTGTGGCGATGGGCGAACGGCAAACAACAGGTGTGGATACACTGGCAGCTGCAGTCCGGACCTGCACACAGGCGGCTCAGGATATTGGTCGCCTGACCGAGGCAAGTAGAACCGGCAGCACTCTGGAGTGACCAAGCAGCCACTTTTAGGATAGCACTGCTTGCATGCTTATGAGGAAGGGGTAGAAAAAGGTGCCCCCAAATGTTGCCTGCCTCTAGTACACCCGGCTAGTTTACTGTGTCTAGCAGGGATCCCACATGATCGATAACCTACAAAAGCAAAAAAAAAAAAGGTGATCATCGCTCACCAGCCGGGTACATGGTAATCTTATGCAACCCAAAAACCAGGGAAGAAGTTAACCCGCGATTATGTAAATCGAGATAAAAACAGAATACAATGATTTGCAAAACCTTTTCAACTTATATTCAATTGAACACACTGCAAAGACAAGATGTTTAATGTTCAAACTGAGAAACTTTTTTTTTTTTTGCAAATAATCATTAATCTTAGGAATTAAAGGCAGCAACACATTGCAAAAAAAGTTACACTGGGGCCTTTTTTTACCACTGTGTTATCACCTTCCTTTAAATCTATTACTCAGTAAACATTTGGGAACTGAGAGACCAGACCCCAGAAGCTTTTCAGGTGGAACTCTTTCCCATTCTTGTGATGTACAGCAAGTTGTTCAACAGTCCGGTTGATTTCTCATACCCACTTTTCAATGGGAGACAGGTCTGGACTACAGGCAGCCAGTCTAGTACGCACTTACAGCCATGCTGTGAACACGTGCAGAATGTGCTTGGCATTGTCTTGCTGAAAAAAAGCAGGGCGTCCATGAAAAAACGTGCTTGGATGGCAACATATGTTGCTCCAAAACCTGTATGTACCTTTCAGCATTAATGGTGCCTTCACATAGTGTAGTGCCCATGCCTTGGACATACCCATACCATCACGAATGCTGGCTTTTGAACTGGCGCCTATAACAGTCCGGATGGTTCTTTTCCTCTTTGGTCGGAGGACACGCGTCCAGTTTCCAAAAACAATTTGAAATGTGGACTGTCAGATCCAGAACACTTTTCCACTTTGCATCAGTCCATCTTAGATGAGCTTGGGCCCAGCGAAGCCGGCGGCGTTCTGGGTGCTGTTGATAAATGGCTTTCGCTTTGCATTGTAGAGTTTTAACTTACTTGCAGATGTAGCGCGAACTGTAGTTACTGACAGTGGTTTTCTGAAGTGTTCCTGAGCCCATGTGGTGATGTCCTTTACCTGATGTCGGTTTTTTGATGCAGTACCGCCTGAGGATCGAAGGTCAGACGTTCAATGTTGGTTTTGCCTTGTCGATGCAGTGATTTCTCCAGATTCTCTGAACCTTTGGCGATATTACGGACCGTAATGATGAAATCCTAAATTTCTTGCAATAGCTCGTTGAGAATGTTGTTTTAAACTGTTCGACAATCAGCTCGCATTTGTTCACTAAGTACCTCCTCCATCCTTGTTTGTGAATGACTGAGCATTTCAGGAAGCTGCTTTTATCAATCATGGCACCACCTGTTCCCAATTAGCCCGTTCACCTGTGGGATGTTCCAAATAAGTGTTTGATGAGCATTCCTCAACTCTCTCAGTCTTTTTGCCACTTGTGCCAGCTTTTTGAAA
>JAFJMP010000270.1:0-18615 GCA_029692085.1 Gymnothorax javanicus | reverse complement strand
CCCCCCCGGTGTATGAAGGCTTCACCCAAACCCCTCGGAAGTGTTCCCCTTGCTTCGCGGTAACCCCCTCGGCAGTTTTGAATGGCTTCAGGAAACTCCCTCGCGAATTTTAAGGCTTACAAAACCCCCTGGCCGTTTGCAAAGGGTTTGCGCATAACCCCCTCTCGCGGGTTTTTAAAAAGGCCCGCAAAACCCCTTCCCCGAGGGAAATTTTTGGGGCCAAAACCCCCCTCGGGGCTGGAAACCCGGCTTAAAACCCTCTGCGCGCGTAATTGGGGCCGCGAAACCCCCCTTGGCGAAATGGAAGGTTGGGGAAACCCCTGCCCCGAGGGGAAACTTGCGCAAACCCCCCCGCGCAATGTAATGGTTGCCAAACCCCTTTGGGCGCATTTTTAACCTTGGGAAACTCCTCTGCGCCGGGCAAAGGCCGGGATAATCCCGGTCCCCGGGCTATCCGGTTCCCCAAACCCTCGGGTGCAGTCAGCGCATAACTCCCCCTTTTATGCGCAATGCTAATGGCTTCAGCGCATAACTCCCTCTTTGCGCTGCAGTGTATGCTAATGGCTTCAGCGCGCCAACTCCTCTGCTGCGCAATGTATGCCTAATGGCTTCAATAACTCCTCTGTGCTGCAGTGTATGCTAATGGCTTAGCGCATAATAAGTCCTCTGTGCTGCAGTGTATGCTAATGGCTTCAGCGCGATAACTCCTCTGCGCTGCGTATGCTAATGGCTTCACCAATAACTCCCCTCTGTGCAGCAGCATATGGTGGGCTTCAGCGCATAATCCCTCTGCACTGCAGTGTATGCAATGGCTTCAGCGCATTCCTGTGCATAATATGCTAATGGCTTCAGCGCATAACTCCCTCGCGCCGCGGTGTGCTAATGGCTTCAGCGCATAACCCCTCTGCGCCGCAGTGTATGCTAATGGCTTCAGCGCATAACTCCCTCTGTGCTGCAGTGTATGCTAATGGCTTCAGCGCATAACTCCTCTGCGCGCAGTGTATGCTAATGGCTTCAGCGCATAACTCCCTCTGCGCCGCAGTATATGCTAATGGCTTCAGCGCATAACTCCTCTGCGCTGCAGTGTATGCTAATGGCTTCAGCGCATAACTCCCTCTGCCCTGCAGTATATGCTAATGGCTTCAGCGCATAACTCCTCTGCGCTGCAGTGTATGCTAATGGCTTCAGCGCATAACTCCCCTCTGCATAACTCCCTTCAGCGCATAACTCCCTCTGCGCTACAGTGTATGCTAATGGCTTCAGCGCATAACTCCCCTCTGCGCCGCAGTATGCTAATGGCTTCAGCGCAGAAAGTCCCTTTGCACTGCAGTGTATGCTAATGCAGCGCATAACTCCCTCTGCGCTGCAGTGTATGCTAATAGCTTCAGCGCATAACTCCCTCTCGCTGCAGTGTATGCTAATGGCTTCAGCACATAACTCCCTCTGCTATGCTAATGGCTTCAGCGTAACTCCCTCTGCATGCGCAGTGTATGCTAATCAAGCGATAACTCCCTCTGTGCAGCAGTGTATGCTAACGTTCAGCGCATAACTCCCTCTGCGCTGCAGTGTAATGGCGGCTTCAGCGCGATAACTCCCTCTGCAGCTGCTAATGTATGCTAATGGCTTCGCTGCAGCGCTAATGGCTTCCCGCAGATAACTGCGCTGCAATGTATGCTAATGGCTTCAGCGCATAACTCCTCTGCGCTGCAGTGTATGCTAACGGCTTCAGCGCATAACTCCTCTGCCTGCAGTGTATGCTAATGGCTTCAGCGCATAACTCCCTCTGCACGCAGTGTATGCTAATGGCTTCAGCGCATAACTCCCTCTGCACTGCAGTGTATGCTAATGGCTTCAGCGCATAACTCCCTCTGTGCGCCGCAGTGTATGCTAATGGCTTCAGCGCATAACTCCCCTCTGCACCGCAGTGTATGCTAATGGCTTCAGCGCATAACTCCCCTGCGCTGCAGTGTATGCTAATGGCTTCAGCGCATAACTCCCACTGCACAGCAGTGTATGCTAATGGCTTCAGCGCATAACTCCCTCTGCGCTGCAGTGTATGCTAATGGCTTCAGCGCATAACTCCCTCTCGCTCAGTCTGCTAATGGCTTCAGCATAACTCCTCTGCTAAGCAGCGTGTATTTATGGCTTCAGCGCATAACTCCCTCTGCGCTGCAGTGTATGCTAATGGCTTCAGCGCATAACTCCCTCTGCGCCGCAGTGTATGCTAATGGCTTCAGCGCATAACTCCCTCTGCGCTGCAGTGTATGCTAATGGCTTCAGCGCATAACTCCCTTAGCAGCGCAGTGTATGCTAATGGCTTCAGCGCATAACTCCCTCTGCGCCGCAGTGTATGCTAATGGCTTCAGCGCGCATAACTCCTCTGCGCTGCAGTGTATGCTAATGGCTTCAGCGCATAACTCCCTCTGCACTGCAGTGTATGCTAATGGCTTCAGCGCATAACTCCCTCTGCGCGCAGTGTATGCTAATGGCTTCAGCGCATAAACTCCCTCTGCGCTGCAGTGTATGCTAATGGCTTCAGCGCATAACTCCCTCTCTGCGCACGCAGTGTATGCTAATGGCTTCAGCGCATAACTCCCTCTGCGCTGCAGTGTATGCTAATGGCTTCAGCGCATAACTCCCTCTGCGCCGCAGTGTATGCTAATGGCTTCAGCGCATAACTCCCTCTGCGCTGCAGTGTATGCTAATGGCTTCAGCACATAACTCCCTCTGTGCTGCAGCGTATGCTAATGGCTTCAGCGCATAACTCCCCTCTGCGCTGCAGTGTATGCTAATGGCTTCAGCGCATAACTCCCTCTGCGCAGCAGTATGCTAATGGCTTCAGCGCATAACTCCCCTTTGCGCTGCAGTGTATGCTAATGGCTTCAGCGCATAACTCCTCTGCGCTGCAGTGTATGCTAATGGCTTCAGCGCATAACCCCCCTGCAGCTATGCTAATGCAGTGTATGCTAATGGCTAATCGGCTTCAGCGCATAACTCCCTCTGCGCCGCAGTGTATGCTAATGGCTTCAGCGCATAACTCCCTGCGCTGCAGTGTATGCTAATGGCTTCAGCGCGCATAACTCCCTCTGCTGCAGCAGTGTATGCTAATGGCTTCAGCGCGATAACTCCCTCTGCAGCAGTGTATGCTAATGGCTTCAGCGCATAACTCCTCTGCGCTGCAGTGTATGCTAATGGCTTCAGCGCATAACTCCCTCTGCGCTGCAGTGTATGCTAATGGCTTCAGCGCATAACTCCCTCTGCGCTGCAGTGTATGCTAATGGCTTCAGCGCATAACTCCCTCTGCGCTGCAATGTATGCTAATGGCTTCAGCGCATAAATCCCTCTGCATAACAGTGTATGCTAATGGCTTCAGCGCATAACTCCCTCTGTGCTGCAGTGTATGCTAATGGCTTCAGCGCATAACTCCCTCTGCGCCGCAGTGTATGCTAATGGCTTCAGCGCATAACTCCCTCTGCGCTGCAGTGTATGCTAATGGCTTCAGCGCATAACTCCCTCTGCACTGCAGTGTATGCTAATGGCTTCAGCGCATAACTCCCTCTGCGCTGCAGTGTATGCTAATGGCTTCAGCGCATAACTCCTCTGCACCGCAGTGTATGCTAATGGCTTCAGCGCATAACTCCTCTGCGCTGCAGTGTATGCTAATGGCTTCAGCGCATAACTCCCTCTGTGCCGCAGTGTATGCTAATGGCTTCAGCGCATAACTCCCTCTGCACTGCAGTGTATGCTAATGGCTTCAGCGCATAACTCCCTCTGCTGCAGTGTATGCTAATGGCTTCAGCGCATAACTCCCTCTGCGCCGCAGTGTATGCTAATGGCTTCAGCGCATAACTCCCTCTGCGCTGCAGTGTATGCTAATGGCTTCAGCGCATAACTCCCTCTGCGCTGCAGTGTATGCTAATGGCTTCAGCGCATAACTCCCTCTGCACCGCAGTGTATGCTAATGGCTTCAGCGCATAACTCCCTCTGCACTGCAGTGTATGCTAATGGCTTCAGCGCATAACTCCCTAAGTGTATGCTAATGGCTTCAGCGCATAACTCCTCTGCGCTGCAGTGTATGCTAATGGCTTCAGCGCATAACTCCCTCTGCGCTGCAGTGTATGCTAATGGCTTCAGCGCATAACTCCCTCTGCGCTGCAGTGTATGCTAATGGCTTCAGCCTCATAACTCCCTCTGCGCTGCAGTGTATGCTAATGGCTTCAGCGCATAACTCCCTCTGCGCCGCAGTGTATGCTAATGGCTTCAGCGCATAACTCCCTCTGCGCCGCAGTGTATGCTAATGGCTTCAGCGCATAACTCCCTCTGCGCCGCAGTGTATGCTAATGGCTTCAGCGCATAACTCCCTCTGCGCTGCAGTGTATGCTAATGGCTTCAGCGCATAACTCCCTCTGTGCTGCAGTGTATGCTAATGGCTTCAGCGCATAACTCCTTCTGCGCCGCAGTGTATGCTAATGGCTTCAGCGCATAACTCCCTCTGCACAGCAGTGTATGCTAATGGCTTCAGCATATAACTCCTCTGCGCTGCAGTGTATGCTAATGGCTTCAGCGCATAACTCCCTCTGCGCTGCAGTGTATGCTAATGGCTTCAGCG
Organism: Gymnothorax javanicus; assembly: GCA_029692085.1. NCBI lineage: Eukaryota > Metazoa > Chordata > Actinopteri > Anguilliformes > Muraenidae > Gymnothorax > Gymnothorax javanicus. Next base: position 14,006 of record JAFJMP010000270.1, on the reverse strand, counting down.
CATAACTCCCTCTGCTAATGCTAATGGCTTCAGCGCATAACTCCCTCTCTGCTGCGGTGTATGCTAATGGCTTCAGCGCATAACTCCTCTGCGCCGCAGTGTATGCTAATGGCTTCAGCGCGCATAAACTCCCTCGCGAACTCCCTCTGCAGTGTATGCTAATGGCTTCAGCGCATAACTCCCTCTGCGCCGCAGTGTATGCTAATGGCTTCAGCGCATAACTCCCTCTGCGCTGCAGTGTATGCTAATGGCTTCAGCGCCTCTGCACTGTATGCTAATGGCTTCAGCGCATAACTCCCTCTGCAGTGTATGCTAATGGCTTCAGCGCATAACTCCCTCTGCGCCGCAGTGTATGCTAATGGCTTCAGCGCATAACTCCCTCTGCGCTGCAGTGTATGCTAATGGCTTCAGCGCATAACTCCCTCTGCGCTGCAGTGTATGCTAATGGCTTCAATAACTCCTTCAGCAGTGTATGCTAACTTCAGCGCATAACTCCCTCTGCGCTGCAGTGTATGCTAATGGCTTCAGCGCGATAACTCCCTCTGCGCTGCAGTGTATGCTAATGGCTTCAGCGCATAACTCCCTCTCTGCTGCAGTGTATAATGGCTTCAGCTAACTCCCTTCAGCGCAGTGTATATGCTAATGGCTTCAGCGCATAACTCCCTCTGCGCTGCAGTGTATGCTAATGGCTTCAGCGCATAACTCCCTCTGCGCCGCAGTGTATGCTAATGGCTTCAGCGCCACTCCCTCCCTGCTTAATGGCTTCAGCACATAACTCCCCTTGCAGCAATGTATGCTAATGGCTTCAGTTCATAACTCCCTCTGCACAGTGTATGCTAATGGCTTCAGCGCGCCCCTCTGCTGCAGTGTATGCTAATGGCTTCAGCGCATAACTCCCTCTGCGCTCCTCTGCGCCGCAGTGTATGCTAATGGCTTCAGTGGCTCCCATGCTAATGGCTTCAGCGCATAACTCCCTCTGTGCTGCAGTGTATGCTAATTTCAGCGCGCAACTAACTCGCCAATGTATATGTTAATGGCTTCAGCGCATAACTCCTCTGCGCTGCAGTGTATGCTAATGGCTTCAGCGCATAACTCCCTCTAACTCCCTCTGCAGTGTATGCTAATGGCTTCAGCGCGCAGTAACTCCCTCTTCAGCGCATAAGTCCCAGCAGTATGCTAATGGCTTCAGCATAATAACTCCTCCTCTGCACTGCAGTGTATGCTAATGGCTTCAGCGCATAACTCCCTCTGCAGCGCCGCAGTGTATGCTAATGGCTTCAGCGCATAACTCCCCTGCACTGCAGTGTATGCTAATGGCTTCAGCGCGATAACTCCCTCTGCTGCAGTGTATGCTAATGGCTTCAGCGCATAACTCCCCTCTGCGCCGCAGTGTATGCTAATGGCTTCAGCGCATAACTCCCTCTGCGCTAATGGCTTCAGCGCAATGTATGCTAATGGCTTCAGCACATAACTCCCTCTGTGCAGCAGTGTGTGCTAATGGCTTCAGTGTAACTCCCTCTGCACTGCAGTGTATGCTAATGGCTTCAGCGCATAACTCCCTCTGCGCGCATATGCTAATCCCAGAACTCCCTCTGCGCCGCAGTGTATGCTAATGGCTTCAGCGCATAACTCCCTCTGTGCTGCAGTGTATGCTAATGGCTTCAGCGCATAACTCCCTCTGCGCTGCAGTGTATGCTAACGGCTTCAGCGCATAACTCCCATTGCGCCGCAGTGTATGCTAATGGCTTCAGCGCATAACTCCTCTGCTGCAGTGTATGCTAATGGCTTCAGCTAATCCCCTGCTTCAGTGTATGCTAATGGCTTCAGCACATAACTCCCTCTGTGCTGCAGTGTATGGCTAATGGCTTCAGCATGCATAACTCCCCTCGCTTGTATGCTAATAACTTCAGCGCATAACTCCTCTGCGCTGCAGTGTATGCTAATGGCTTCAGCACATAACTCCCTCTGTGCAGCAGTGTATGCTAATGGCTTCAGCGCATAACTCCTCTGCGCTCCTAATGGCTTCAGCATAACTCCCTCTGTGCAGTGTATGCTAATGGCTTCAGCGCATAACTCCCTCTGCGCCGCAGTGTATGCTAATGGCTTCAGCGCATAACTCCCTCTGCGCTGCAGTGTATGCTAATGGCTTCAGCGCATAACTCCTCTGCGCCGCAGCGTATGCTAATGGCTTCAGCGCATAACTCCCTCTGCGCTGCAGTGTATGCTAACGGCTTCAGCGCATAACTCCCTCTGCGCTGCATTGAATGCTAATGCTTCAGCACATAACTCCCTCTGCGCTGCATTGTATGCTAATGGCTTCAGCGCATAACTCCCTCTGCGCCGCAGTGTATGCTAATGGCTTCAGCGCATAACTCCCTCTGCTGCTGCAGTGTATGCTAATGGCTTCAGCGCATAACTCCTCTGTGCTGCAGTAGTGCTAATGGCTTCAGCGCATAACTCCCTCTGCGCTGCAGTGTATGCTAATGGCTTCAGCGCATAACTCCCTCTGCGCTGCAGTATATGGCTTCATGGCTTCAGCTGCATAAGTGTATGCTAATGGCTTCAGCGCATAACTCCCTGCAGTGTATGCTAATGGCTTCAGCGCATAACTCCCTCTGTGCTGCAGTATAGCTAATGGCTTCAGCGCATAACTCCCCTCTGCGCCGCAGTGTATGCTATGCTAATGGCTCTGCAGCGCAGTGTAACTCCCTCTGCACAGCAGTGTATGCTAATGGCTTCAGCGCATAACTCCTCTGCGCCGCAGTGTATGCTAATGGCTTCAGCGCATAACTCCTTTGCGCCAGTGTATGCTAATGGCTTCAGCGCATAACTCCCTCTGGCGCTGCAGTGTATGCTAAGGCTTCAGCGATAACTCCTCTGCGCTGCAGTGTATGCTAATGGCTTCAGCGCATAACTCCCTCTGCGCTGCAGTGTATGCTATGCTCAATAACTCCCCTCTCAGCAGTATATGTTAATGGCTTCAGCGCATAACTCCCCTCGCCGCAGTGTATGCTAATGGCTTCAGCGCATAACTCCCTCTGTGCTGCAGTGTATGCTAATGGCTTCAGCGCATAACTCCCTCTGTGCTGCAGTGTATGCTAATGGCTTCAGCGCATAACTCCCTCTGCGCCAGCAGTGTATGCTAATGGCTTCAGCGCATAACTCCTCTGCGCTGCAGTGTATGCTAATGGCTTCAGCGCGCCAACTCCTCTGCACCGCAGTGTATGCTAATGGCTTCACGCATAACTCCCTCTGCGCCACAGTGTATGCTAATGGCTTCAGCGCATAACTCCCTCTGCGCTGCAGTGTATGCAAATGGCTTCAGCGCATAACTCCCTCCCACTGCAGTGAATGCTAATGCTTCAGCGCATAACTCCCTCGCGACGCAGTATATGTTAATGGCTTCAGCGCATAACTCCCTCTGCGCCGCAGTGTATGCTAATGGCTTCAGTGCATAACTCCCTCTGCGCTGCAGTGTATGCTAATGGCTTCAGCGCATAACTCCCTCTGTGCTGCAGTGTATGCTAATAGCTTCAGCGCATAACTTCCTCTGCGCTGCAGTGTATAATGGCGTCTCTGCTCCCTCTGCGCCCGCAGTGTATGCTAACGGCTTCAGCGCATAACTCCCTCTGCACCGCAGTGTATGCTAATGGCTTCAGCGCATAACTCCCTCTGCGCTGCAGTGTATGCTAATGGCTTCAGCGCATAACTCCCTCTGCGCTGCAGTGTATGCTAATGGCTTCAGCGCATAACTCCCTCTGCGCGCAGTGTATGCTAATGGCTTCAGCGCATAACTCCCTCTGCGCTGCAGTGTATGCTAATGGCTTCAGCGCATAACTCCCCTGTGCACCGCAGTGTATGCTAATGGCTTCAGCGCATAACTCCCTCTGCACTGCAGTGTATGCTAACGGCTTCAGTGCATAATTCCCTTTGCGCCGCAGTGTATGCTAACGGCTTCAGCGCATACCTCCCTCTGCACCGCAGTGTATGCTAATGGCTTCAGCGCATAACTCCCTTTGCGCTGCAATGTATGCTAATGGCTTCAGCACATAACTCCTCTGCTACGCAGTGTATGCTAATGGCTTCAGCGCATAACTCCCTCTGTGCTGCAGTATATGCTAATAGCTTCAGCGCATAACTCCCTCTGCGCTGCAGTGTATGCTAATGGCTTCAGCGCATAACTCCCTCTGCGCCGCAGTGTATGCTAATGGCTTCAGCGCATAACTCCCTCTGCACCGCAGTGTATGCTAATGGCTTCAGCGCATAACTCCCTCTGCGCCACAGTGTATGCTAATGGCTTCAGCGCATAACTCCCTCTGCGCTGCAGTGTATGCTAATGGCTTCAGCGCATACTCCCTCTGCACTGCAGTGAATGCTAATGCTTCAGCGCATAACTCCCTCTGCGCCGCAGTATATGTTAATGGCTTCAGCGCATAACTCCCTCTGCGCCACAGTGTATGCTAATGGCTTCAGTGCATAACTCCCTCTGCGCTGCAGTGTATGCTAATGGCTTCAGCGCATAACTCCCTCTGCGCTGCAGTGTATGCTAATAGATTCAGCGCATAACTCCCTCTGCGCTGCAGTGTATGCTAATGGCTTCAGCGCATAACTCCCTCTGCGCTGCAGTGTATGCTAATGGCTTCAGCGCATAACTCCCTCTGCACCGCAGTGTATGCTAATGGCTTCAGCGCATAACTCCCTTTGCGCTGCAGTGTATGCTAATGGCTTCAGCGCATAACTCCCTCTGCGCCGCAGTGTATGCTAATGGCTTCAGCGCATAACTCCCTCTGCGCTGCAGTGTATGCTAATGGCTTCAGCGCATAACTCCCTCTGCAGCAGCAGTGTATGCTAATGGCTTCAGCGCATAACTCCCTCTGTGCCACAGTGTATGCTAATGGCTTCAGCACATATAACTCCCTCTGTGCAGCAGTGTATGCTAATGGCTTCAGCGCATAACTCCCTCTGCGCGCTGCAGTGTATGCTAATGGCTTCAGCGCGCAGTGTGTGCTAATGTCTTCAGCGCATAACTCCCTCTGTGCTGCAGTGTATGCTCATGGCTTCAGCGCATAACTCCCTCTGCGCTGCAGTGTGCTAATGGCTTCAGCGCGCACTCCCTCTGCGCTGCAGTGTATGCTAATGGCTTCAGCGCATAACTCCCTCTGCGCTGCAGTGTATGCTAATGGCTTCAGCGCATAACTCCCTCTGCACCGCAGTATATGTTAATGGCTTCAGCGCATAACTCCCTCTGCACTGCAGTGTATGCTAATGGCTTCAGCGCATAACTCCCTCTGTGCCGCAGTGTATGCTAATGGCTTCAGCGCATAACTCCCTCTGCGCTGCAGTGTATGCTAATGGCTTCAGCGCATAACTCCCTTAGCGCTGCAGTATACGCTAATGGCTTCAGCGCATAACTCCCTCTGCGCCGCAGTTTATGCTAATGGCTTCAGTGCATAACTCCCTCTGCGCCGCAGCGTATGCCAATGGCTTCAGCGCATAACTCCCTCTGTGCTGCAGTATAGGCTAATGGCTTCAGCGCAAACTCCCTCTGCGCCGCAGTGTATGCTAATGGCTTCAGCGCATAACTCCTCTGCACCGCAGTGTATATGCTAATGGCTTCAGCGCATAACTCCCTCTGCGCCGCAGTGTATGCTAATGGCTTCAGCGCATAACTCCCTCTGCACCAAGCAGTATGCTAATGGCTTCAGCGCATAACTCCCTCTGCGCTGCAGTGTATGCTAATGGCTTCAGCGCATAACTCCTCTGCGCTGCATTGTATGCTAATGGCTTCAGCGCATAACTCCCTCTGCGCTGCAGTGTATGCTAATGGCTTCAGCGCATAACTCCCTCTGCGCTGCAGTGTATGCTAATGGCTTCAGCGCATAACTCCCTCTGCGCTGCAGTGTATGCTAATGGCTTCAGCGCATAACTCCCTCTGCGCTGCAGTGTATGCTAATGGCTTCAGCGCATAACTCCCTCTGTGCTGCAGTATAGGCTAATAGCTTCAGCGCATAACTCCCTCTGCGCCGAAGTGTATGCTAATGGCTTCAGCGCATAACTCCCTCTGCGCCGCAGTGTATGCTAATGGCTTCAGCGCATAACTCCTCTGCACCGCAGTGTATGCTAATGGCTTCAGCGCATAACTCCCTCTGCGCTGCAGTGTATGCTAATGGCTTCAGCGCATAACTCCCTCTGCGCCACAGTGTATGCTAATGGCTTCAGCGCATAACTCCCTCTGCACTGCAGTGTATGCTAATGGCTTCAGCGCATAACTCCCTCTGCGACGCAGTGTATGCTAATGGCTTCAGCGCATAACTCCCTCTGCGCCGCAGTGTATGCTAATGGCTTCAGTGCATAACTCCCTCTGCGCTGCAGTGTATGCTAATGGCTTCAGCGCATAACTCCCTCTGTGCTGCAGTGTATGCTAATAGATTCAGCGCATAACTTCCTCTGCGCTGCAGTGTATGCTAATGTCGTCAGCGCATAACTCCCTCTGCGCCGCAGTGTATGCTAATGGCTTCAGCGCATAACTCCCTCTGCACCGCAGTGTATGCTAATGGCTTCAGCGCATAACTCCCTTGCGCTGCAGTGTATGCTAATGGCTTCAGCGCATAACTCCCATTGCGTTGCAGTGTATGCTAATGGCTTCAGCGCATAACTCCCTCTGCGACGCAGTATATGCTAATGGCTTCAGCGCATAACTCCCTCTGCGCTGCAGTGTATGCTAATGGCTTCAGCGCATAACTCCCACTGCACCGCAGTGTATGCTAATGGCTTCAGCGCATAACTCCCTCTGCACTGCAGTGTATGCTAACGGCTTCAGTGCATAATTCCCTTTGCACCGCAGTGTATGCTAATGGCTTCAGCGCATAACTCCCTCTGCGACGCAGTATATGCTAATGGCTTCAGTGCATAACTCCCTCTGCGCTGCAATCTATGCTAATGGCTTCAGCACATAACTCCCTCTGCAACGCAGTGTATGCTAATGGCTTCAGCGCATAACTCCCTCTTCGCTGCAGTATAGGCTAATAGCTTCAGCGCATAACTCCCTCTGCGCTGCAGTGTATGCTAATGGCTTCAGCGCATAACTCCCTGCGCACAGTGTATGCTAATGGCTTTATGCTAACTCCCTCTGCACCGCAGTGTATGCTAATGGCTTCACGCATAACTCCCTCTGCGCCACAGCGTATGCTAATGGCTTCAGCGCATAACTCCCTCTGCGCCACAGTGCATGCTAATGGCTTCAGCGCATAACTCCCTCTGCACTGCAGTGTATGCTAATGGCTTCAGCGCATAACTCCCTCTGCGACGCAGTATATGCTAATGGCTTCAGCGCATAACTCCCTCTGCGCTGCAGTGTATGCTAATGGCTTCAGTGCATAACTCCCTCTGCGCTGCAGTGTATGCTAATGGCTTCAGCGCATAACTCCCTCTGCGCTGCAGTGTATGCTAATAGATTCAGCGCATAACTTCCTCTGCGCTGCAGTGTATGCTAATGTCGTCAGCGCATAACTCCCTCTGCGCCGCAATGTATGCTAATGGCTTCAGCGCATAACTCCCTCTGCACTGCAGTGTATGCTAATGGCTTCAGCGCATAACTCCCTTTGCGCTGCAGTGTATGCTAATAGCTTCAGTGTATAACTCCCATTGCGTTGCAGTGTATGCTAATGGCTTCAGCGCATAACTCCCTCTGCGACGCAGTATATGCTAATGGCTTCAGCGCATAACTCCCTCTGCGCTGCAGTGTATGCTAATGGCTTCAGCGCATAACTCCCTCTGCACCGCAGTGTATGCTAATGGCTTCAGCGCATAACTCCCTCTGCACTGCAGTGTATGCTAATGGCTTCAGCGCATAACTCCCTCTGCGCCGCAGTGTATGCTAATGGTTTCAGCGCATAAGTCCCTCTGCGACGCAGTATATGCTAATGGCTTCAGCGCATAACTCCCTCTGCGCTGCAATCTATGCTAATGGCTTCAGCACATAACTCCCTTTGCAACGCAGTATATGCTAATGGCTTCAGCGCATAACTCCCTCTGTGCTGCAGTGTATGCTAATGGCTTCAGCGCATAAGTCCCTCTGTGCTGCAGTGTATGCTAACAGCTACAGCGCATAACTCCCTGTGCGCCGCAGTGTATGCTAATGTCTTCAGCGCAAAACTCCCTCTGCGCTGCAGTGTATGCTAATGGCTTCAGCACATAACTCCCTCTGTGCAGCAGCGTATGCTAATGGCTTCACCACATAAGTCCCTCTGTGCAGCAGCATATGCTAACGGCTTCAGCGCATAACTCCCTCTGCACTGCAGTGTATGCTAATGGCTTCAGCACATAACTCCCTCTGCGCTGCAGTGTATGCTAATGGCTTCAGCGCATAACTCCCTCTGCGACGCAGTGTATGCTAATGGCTTCAGCGCATAAGTCCCTCTGCGCCGCAGTGTATGCTAATGGCTTCAGCGCATAACTCCCTCTGTGCTGCAGTGTATGCTAACAGCTTCAGCGCATAACTCCCTTAGAGCTGCAGTATACGCTAATGGCTTCAGCGCATAACTCCCTCTGCGCTGCAGTGTATGCTAATGGCTTCAGCGCATAACTCCCTCTGCGCTGCAGTGTATGCTAATGGCTTCAGCGCATAACTCCCTCTGCGCCGCAGTGTATGCTAATGGCTTCAGCGCATAACTCCCTCTGTGCTGCAGTGTATGCTAATGGCTTCAGCGCATAACTCCCCTCTGCGCATATGCTAATGGCTTCAGCGCGCTGCTCCTGCGCCGCAGTGTATGCTAATGGCTTCAGCGCATAACTCCCTCTGCACCGCAGTGTATGCTAATGGCTTCACGCATAACTCCCTCTGCGCCACAGCGTATGCTAATGGCTTCACCGCATAACTCCCTCTGCGCCACAGTGCATGCTAATGGCTTCAGCGATAACTCCCTCTGCACTGCAGTGAATGCTAATGCTTCAGCGCATAACTCCCTCGCGACGCAGTATATGTTAATGGCTTCAGCGCATAACTCCCTCTGCGCCGCAGTGTATGCTAATGGCTTCAGCGCATAACTCCCTCTGCGCTGCAGTGTATGCTAATGGCTTCAGCGCATAACTCCCTCTGTGCTGCAGTGTATGCTAATGGATTCAGCGCATAACTCCCTCTGCGCTGCAGTGTATGCTAATGGCTTCAGCGCATAACTCCCTCTGCGCCGCAGTGTATGCTAATGGCTTCAGCGCATAACTCCCTCTGCGCTGCAGTGTATGCTAATGGCTTCAGCGCATAACTCCCTTTGCGCTGCAGTGTATGCTAATGGCTTCAGTGCATAACTCCCTTTGCGCTGCAGTGTATGCTAATGGCTTCAGCGCATATAACTCCCTCTCTGCAGCGCAGTATATGCTAATGGCTTCAGCGCATAACTCCCTCTGCGCTGCAGTGTATGCTAATGGCTTCAGCGCATAACTCCCACTGCACCGCAGTGTATGCTAATGGCTTCAGCGCATAACTCCCTCTGCACTGCAGTGTATGCTAACGGCTTCAGTGCATAATTCCCTTTGCACCGCAGTGTATGCTAATGGTTTCAGCGCATAAGTCCCTCTGCGACGCAGTATATGCTAATGGCTTCAGCGCATAACTCCCTCTGCGCTGCAATCTATGCTAATGGCTTCAGCACATAACTCCCTCTGCAACGCAGTATATGCTAATGGCTTCAGCGCATAACTCCCTCTGTGCTGCAGTGTATGCTAATGGCTTCAGCGCATAAGTCCCTCTGTGCTGCAGTGTATGCTAATGGCTTCAGCGCATAACTCCCTCTGCGCCGCAGTGTATGCTAATGTCTTCAGCGCAAAACTCCCTCCGCGCTACAGTGTATGCTAATGGCTTCAGCACATAACTCCCTCTGTGCAGCAGCGTATGCTAATGGCTTCACCACATAAGTCCCTCTGTGCAGCAGCGTATGCTAACGGCTTCAGCGCATAACTCCCTCTGCACTGCAGTGTATGCTAATGGCTTCAGCGCATAACTCCCTCTGCGCCGCAGTGTATGCTAATGGCTTCAGCGCATAACTCCCTCTGCGCGCAGTGTATGCTAATGGCTTCAGCGCATAAGTCCCTCTGCGCCGCAGTGTATGCTAATGGCTTCCGTGCATAATTCCCTCTGTGCTGCAGTGTATGCTAACAGCTTCAGCGCATAACTCCCTCTGCGCCGCAGTGTATGCTAATGTCTTCACCGCAAAACTCCCTCCGCGCTACAGTGTATGCTAATGGCTTCAGCACATAACTCCCTCTGTGCAGCAGCGTATGCTAATGGCTTCAGCGCATAAGTCCCTCTGTGCAGCAGCATATGCTAACGGCTTCAGCGCATAACTCCCTCTGCGCTGCAGTGTATGCTAATGGCTTCAGCGCATAACTCCCTCTGCGCCGCAGTTTATGCTAATGGCTTCAGCGCATAACTCCCTCTGCGCTGCAGTGTATGCTAATGGCTTCAGCGCATAACTCCCTCTGCGCCGCAGTGTATGCTAATGGCTTCAGCACATAACTCCCTCTGTGCTGCAGTGTATGCTAACAGCTTCAGCGCATAACTCCCTCTGCGCTGCAGTGTATGCTAATGGCTTCAGCACATAACTCCCTCTGTGCAGCAGCGTATGCTAACGGCTTCAGTGCATAACTCCCTCTGTGCCACAGTGTATGCTAATGGCTTCAGCACATAAGTCCCTCTGTGCAGCAGCATATGCTAATGGCTTCAGCGCATAACTCCCTCTGCGCTGCAGTGTATGCTAATGGCTTCAGCGCATAACTCCCTCTGCGCTGCAGTGTATGCTAATGGCTTCAGCGCATAACTCCCTCTGTGCTGCAGTGTATGCTAATGGCTTCAGCGCATAACTCCCTCTGCGCCGCAGTGTGTGCTAATGGCTTCAGCGCATAACTCCCTCTGCGCTGCAGTGTATGCTAACGGCTTCAGCGCATAACTCCCTCTGGCGCTGCAGTGTATGCTAATGGCTTCAGCGCATAACTCCCATCTGCACCGCAGTGTATGCTAATGGCTTCAGCGCATAACTCCCTCTGCACTGCAGTGTATGCTAATGGCTTCAGCGCATAACTCCCTCTGTGCCACAGTGTATGCTAATGGCTTCAGCGCATAACTTCCTCTGCGCTGCAGTGTATGCTAACGGCTTCAGCACATAACTCCCTTAGCACTGCAGTATACGCTAATGGCTTCAGCGCATAACTCCCTTTGCGCCGCAGTGTATGCTAATGGCTTCAGTGCATAACTCCCTCTGCGCCGCAGCGTATGCTAATGGCTTCAGCGCATAACTCCCTCTGTGCCGCAGTGTATGCTAATGGCTTCAGCAAGATAACTCCTCTGCGCTGCAGTGTATGCTAATGGCTTCAGCGCATAACTCCCTCTGCACCGTAGTGTATGCTAATGGCTTCAGCGCATAACTCCCTCTGCGCCGCAGTGTATGCTAATGGCTTCAGCGCATAACTCCCTCTGCGCCACAGCGTATGCTAATGGCTTCAGCGCATAACTCCCTCTGCGCTGCAGTGTATGCTAATGGCTTCAGCGCATAACTCCCTCTGCGCCGCAGTGTATGCTAATGGCTTCAGCGCATAACTCCCTCTGCGCTGCAGTGTATGCTAATGGCTTCAGTGCATAACTCCCTCTGCGCTGCAGTGTATGCTAATGGCTTCAGCGCATAACTCCCTCTGCGACGCAGTGTATGCTAATGGCTTCAGCGCATAACTCCCTCTGCGCTGCAGTGTATGCTAATGGCTTCAGCGCATAACTCCCTCTGCGCCGCAGTGTATGCTAATGGCTTCAGCGCATAACTCCCTCTGCGACGCAGTATATGCTAATGGCTTCAGCGCATAACTCCCTCTGCACTGCAGTGTATGCTAATAGCTTCAGCACATAACTCCCTCTGTGCTGCAGTGTATGCTAATGGCTTCAGCGCATAACTCCCTCTGCACTGCAATGTATGCTAATGGCTTCAGCGCATAACTCCCTCTGCGCTGCAGTGTATGCTAATGGCTTCAGCGCATAAGTCCCTCTGCGCCGCAATGTATGCTAATGGCTTCAGTGCATAACTCCCTCTGCGCTACAGTGTATGCTAATGGCTTCAGCGCATAAGTCCCTCTGCGCCGCAGTGTATGCTAACGGCTTCAGCGCATAACTCCCTCTGCGACGCAGTACATGCTAATGGCTTCAGCGCATAACTCCCTCTGCGCTGCAATGTATGCTAATGGCTTCAGCGCATAACTCCCTCTGCGCCGCAGTGTATGCTAATGGCTTCAGCGCGTAACTCCCTCTGCGCTACAGTGTATGCTAATGGCTTCAGCGCATAACTCCCTCTGCGCTGCAGTGTATGCTAATGGCTTCAGCGCATAACTCCCTCTGCACTGCAATGTATGCTAATGGCTTCAGCGCATAACTCCCTCTGCGCTGCAGTGTATGCTAATGGCTTCAGCGCAGTAAGTCCCTCTGCGCTGCAATGTATGCTAATGGCTTCAGCGCATAACTCCCTCTGCGCTGCAGTGTATGCTAACGGCTTCAGCGCATAACTCCCTCTGCGCTGCAGTGTATGCTAATGGCTTCAGCGCATAACTCCCTCTGCGCCGCAGTGTATGCTAATGGCTTCAGCGCATAACTCCCTCTGCGCTGCAGTGTATGCTAATGGCTTCAGCGCATAACTCCCTCTGCGCCGCAGTGTATGCTAATGGCTTCAGCACATAACTCCCTCTGTGCAGCAGCGTATGCTAACGGCTTCAGTGCATAACTCCCTCTGCGCTACAGTGTATGCTAATGGCTTCAGCGCATAACTCCCTCTGCGCGACAGTGTATGCTAATGGCTTCAGCGCAGAACTCCCTCTGCACTGCAATGTATGCTAATGGCTTCAGCGCATAACTCCCTCTGCGCTGCAGTGTATGCTAATGGCTTCAGCGCATAAGTCCCTCTGCGCCGCAATGTATGCTAACGGCTTCAGCGAATAACTCCCTCTGCGACGCAGTACATGCTAACGGCTTCAGCGCATAACTCCCTCTGCGCTGCAATGTATGCTAATGGCTTCAGCGCATAACTCCCTCTGCGACGCAGTACATGCTAACGGCTTCAGCGCATAACTCCCTCTGCGCTGCAATGTATGCTAATGGCTTCAGCGCATAACTCCCTCTGCGCCGCAGTGTATGCTAATTGCTTCAGCACATAACTCCCTCTGTGCAGCAGCGTATGCTAACGGCTTCAGTGCATAACTCCCTCTGCGCTACAGTGTATGCTAATGGCTTCAGCGCATAAGTCCCTCTGTGCAGCAGCGTATGCTAACGGCTTCAGCGCATAACTCCCTCTGCGCTGCAGTGTATGCTAATGGCTTCAGCGCATAACTCCCTCTGCGCTGCAGTGTATGCTAATGGCTTCAGCGCATAACTCCCTCTGCGCTGCAGTGTATGCTAATGGTCTAAGCGCATAACTCCCTTTGCGCCGCAGTGTATGCTAATGGCTTCAGCACATAACTCCCTCTGTGCCGCAGCGTATGCTAACGGCTTCAGTGCATAACTCCCTCTGCGCTACAGTGTATGCTAATGGCTTCAGCGCATAAGTCCCTCTGTGCAGCAGCGTATGCTAACGGCTTCAGCGCATAACTCCCTCTGCGCTGCAGTGTATTCTAACGGCTTCAGTGCATAACTCCCTCTGCGCTGCAGTGTATGCTAATGGTCTAAGCGCATAACTCCCTCTGCGCCGCAGTTTATGCTAATCGCTTCAGGCCAGAGTCTCCTCCTCCGCCACAGAAATCAAATTGGGAAACAACATCTCAGTAGATTTCCAGCCCAACTGATGTTTTCCCCACCATTTTTGTTTTTGTGCTATTTTACGTAGTATCTGAAGGAGCAAAGAAGTTCTATATCCCCCACATCATCGCCCTTACCTTCTTTTCCCGTCCCTTCTCCCTGATGGGCGGAGCCAGTGCTTGGACAGGAAACTGTGAGCTTTCTCTGAATTCTGCAGGAAATACAGCCATGTTTCCCACATTATCAGTGC
>JAFJMP010000269.1:0-18649 GCA_029692085.1 Gymnothorax javanicus | reverse complement strand
TTGCTATATGGCATAAAAAGAGCTGAAGCTTCTTAAAAAATGCTAAGAGAAAAAAGCCTTAGCAGCTGTTACAGCTGTTCTGCTTAGAAATAGTTTCACGTTTAAGCTCAGACTGTAGTGTAATATCAGTGCAGAATGTGATGGTATGAAAATGAGGCTTATATCACCTGGAGCACGCTAATGTTGCTAATCCTGGGATTACGGGGCTACAGTCTGCTCAGTGTGTAATTACATCGCTGGGGGTGCTGATGACTATAATTAGGGACCCTGCCAGGAGCTTCTGGATAATCCCAACATGTTCCCTGTCAGACGGGGTGGTACTCAGCTTTTCCTGCTTTTCTGTGCCAGGGTGGAGGAGCTGGAGGCCCAGTGCACTGGGATGTAGCTTTGGCTCAGTGAGAGGTTGGATTTGAAATCCCACCTCAGAGCTCAGGCAAATCTATGACTCACCACACTGTGCTGGCATCTATTATCCCCAGCCCCCAAATACACTCTATAATTGAGTGAGAAAAAAATCGTAGAGCTCCTGTACTGAGTTGATTTTTGCCTGGGATAAATCTATAAATGGACAGCTGAGCTTTGAACATTTCGGATCATCTGCAGTGGACTGGGGGTGGTTGGAGTGTATGGTGGACCATAAAGATGTTGTGATAACAAGGTGGGTGCAGCAGACTTGCAGTGGAGAAAGGAGCTGTGCACTTCTGTAATTAAGACTGCTGGTCATGATACTGGCAGGAGAGAGAGTGGAGAACCACAATCAAAGTTTAAAGGCTGAATGGAATTGAAATACTATGTAATTGTAAGATCACACCTCCAGCCGTCCAGCTCACCGGTCTATGAAGACCCGGACTGCATTCCTGAACTCCTTATCATTACTTGCAGCTGCCCGTCATTTCCACTGAGTGGTAGCAGTGTGCTTCGCACTCAATCACTATGAAGTCTCGTAATTACATACCTGTGTTGCATTCCTAGTCTTGTGTAGACGTATTCCCCGCGTTTTGTGTGTACTTAAACTTTAACTCTAACTTAGTGCTGTTTATTGTTTTATCCAGCACTTTATAATAAGGAACCTTGATTCCTGTTTATTTTTGATTTGTAATACATTGTTACTGCAGCCTATGCCCAGAGTCTGTATTACCAATAGTGTTTATTAAGGAATCTCGATTCCTGTTTTTTGTATTGCTTCGTTCGTGCCTTCTGCTGCGCAGTAGGCATAATAAATACTACCAAGTCCAGCCTTGCACCTGAGTCCAGTCCTCAACTTCCTGTCCTCTGTGCAGCTGAACTGTGTTCGAAGCACAACCCTTACAGTTACAGTTTTCATCACCTTTTCTAAATAAAATTAGTGAGTATGCTGTTATAATTGTTTACATATGTCTTAGTAAATCTTTGTAAATTTTGTTTTAGTAACAGTTGCTTTTTTCTCTTGTGAGCTGTGTTCTCGTTCTGCTGTAACAGCTCTCTGTCTTGTGTTGTCCATAGTGATGTTACAGGGCTCAGATGAAGTGAGCGGACGCTGCGTCTGGCCATGGAATTACGCATTTGTTTTTTGTTTTATGTCTGACTGGGGACGTGTGGCTGTAATTCCACTCATCCAGAAATAAATAAATAAATGAATGAATAAAATTAAGATTATTTAAAGATATGAGGCCTTTGCATTTGCTTAACATTGTTGAGAAAGTTACAGACTTCATCTGCTCTTATTTATTGCATTGAATACAGGCTTTGCAGCTTCGCTAAAACATCACAAAATGCAATTTTTGCTGTTTAGCATAAACAGCCCATAGTTTTTGTGTCACTTCATATCCACTGAGCATGTTTGTCCTTCAGTTGTTTTGATGATTCCTGGTGGTTATTGGTATTGCTTTAGCTGGTTTTCTAAATTGTTGTATCCGATGGTGTATCTGTTAGAGGAGTGTTAGTGAATTGGTGTTGAGCACAAATTCTTGAACTCTGACAGACTAGTTGTAGACTAGAATTGTGGGTTTGAGCAGGATTTTAGATCGCGGACAAATGGATTGTGAAGAAGTGGATGGGAAAAAGGAAAAAGGAATTTAAAACTAGAAATGGCTACATTTTCTGAAGAAAAAATTGCTTGCTTGAGCTTGAAAAGTCTGAAAGGGCAAATTTTAAGTTGCTTAAATAGTTGACATATTTGTTAAAGTAGCAATAGTTATTAAAACACAGTTCCAGGGTAAATGTCTTTTCTTATAAGCATATACAATATTAAAAAGTTGAAGAGTACTCCTAGGGCTCTATCTTTCACACTGCCCTACCCGTTGCCACTACCCGCTACCCGTGAATTGCGCATTTAGCAGCTTCCATTATCCCTAAACGGTATCTTTTGGCCACACTACCCGCTATTCATTATGCCGAATCCTTTATTTGCGACTGAGGTGTGCCCGTGGGCGTGTTTATGCGCTTTCCCTAAAATTGCTATCTTGACCACACAGGTTAGGGAAAGCGTATAGCGGGTCCTCAAACCACCCGCTACCCGTCTGGCAAGTGAAGACCGGCTTCTCTCCCCTATACATCTAACAGCGACAAATGGGCCACATTCAGTTCAGAAAATAATTAATCATAATTAGGTCTATGCACTGGCACTCAGCGACGTAACTTTTTTCCAGCGGCATTTCAGAACTCTTCAGCGAATGAAGGTAATTCTGGTGACAAGTACGTGGTTTCGTCGTTAACAT
Organism: Gymnothorax javanicus; assembly: GCA_029692085.1. Classification (NCBI taxonomy): domain Eukaryota; kingdom Metazoa; phylum Chordata; class Actinopteri; order Anguilliformes; family Muraenidae; genus Gymnothorax; species Gymnothorax javanicus. The sequence continues at coordinate 15,953 of JAFJMP010000269.1, read as the reverse complement.
TTTCCAGTCGGACAGCTCTCTTTTTTTTTTACAGCAAGTTGCGTGACCGTGCTGCAAAAACAGGTGTGCGATGCTTGTCGCCGGAAATTACCTTCATTCATAAAAGAGTTCTGAAATGCCGCTCTCGCTGGAAAAAAAAATTACCGTTGCTGAGTGCCAGGGCATAGACCTATTTATAATTAAATTATTTTCTGTACTGAATGTAGCCCATTATTTTGTCGCTGTTAGAGCGCATGGGGGAGAGAAGCCGTGGTCTTCAATTGCCACCTGATTATTCTTGAATTGGAAAAAACGTGTTAATAAGGGAAGACCATCTAGAATTAGCCAGGACTAATTGTAGTCAATAAAGGGAAGGATATTTTTCCCAAATTTTCAGGTCTAGCGCTGGCCCTGAATATTATTTCCCACAGAACGAGAACGGTGCGTGACAAAACTGCGCCTCTCCCATCAGGCAGTGACGGAATTATGTCACCTGGTTGCAGATGATGTATACACCGCTGCCAGCTGTCCGTATACCTTGCCCGTTGCTGTTAAGGTTACTGTGGCACTATTTTTCTATGCTAGTGGGTCATTCCAACACCCACTCAGCTCAATTGGGAGGCATGACCCAATCATGGTGAAACGCATTTTTCTTTTTTTCTTTTTGAAGTTTCCATCACAAAAGGGGGTAGGCTTGATGTTTTTTTTTTTTATTACATACCAAACATTAAACAATATGTCAATGTCAAATAATAATAATAATAATAATACAATTCATGATTAACTTAACAAAAACAGATCCTCCCCTGTCTGGATTTGACCTCATGCACGAGCAATTTAACCGTCTTCGAGAAACGTGGCGACCTTCCTCTCTCCATCACGGGTTTCGGTTTGAGGATTTGGGATAGCGCAGCCTGCTCATAAAGGCAATGGCACCTGGCACACTGATTGGTTTAACTGGCGTAACGCCCAAACCACGCCTTTGCATAATATAACGGGTAGCGCAGGTGTTTTAGGGATATAGGCAGGTGTGCGAGATAGTAACTTTTGCGGGGGAACGCCTCTTACGCAATGCTAATTCCTCAAATAACGGGTTTAGGGACTCTGGCGCAAGATAGGGCCCTTAATGTGCTAAGAAAGCTGAACATTTTATAAGTAGTATGGGGTTTTCAGCCAAAAGAATGAAAGAGCATCAGGACAAATGGCTGAAAACCACTGAAAATAAATGGATTTAACGGGATCAAAAGAATTCTCTGACAGATTTCAGACTCAGAACTCTGGTTTCACAAGTCAGTTTCACAAACTTATTTATAAGCTTTCTCATCATCATAGTGTCCGGGTCCAAACCACAAAGGAGAAGTACAGTACAAACAGGGAAATCCAAATTGTAGTCGTATAACAATGCACAGGTCAAAAGCCAGACAGGGGGAATGCCAAAGCTGGAGGATAGCCGAATCATGAATCTAATAACCAAACCGAAATCGCAACCCGAGATTTTCAATACACCTACTAAGGAACAGAAAAACTCATAAACCATGGAACACAGAAATCAAACCAAAAAACTGGCAACAAACTCAAAAGATCCACACAAAAGTGCTGTAAATAAAGCAGAAAGCTGATGGGAAATAGAAGTGAAATCAGGTGTGTGGGTTACAGGGAATGTGGCAGGGGCGTGGTCACAAACGAGAATGAGTGAACTAACTCACTGAACAAGGAGAGAGCAGGAAGTGAAGGAAAATAGAAGCACGTGAGAACTAAACACGGGCGCAAGAAAATCAAAAGGGACAACCAATTATCAACAGAAAATTACAAATTGTACTAAAAATACATACATTTCTGAAATACAAAAAACATGAAAAAAAAAATTAACACAGAACTCGAACACTGACAGTATTCCCCCCCTCCCCCCGACCACCATGGCCACCACCTGGTGGCCGACCGATCCCATACCCCATGAGTCTTTTTAAAGTCTTTTGTCAGCTGGGGGTACAGAATGTTCCACGCAGGCGCCCAGCAGCGCTACTCAGGCCTATACCCCTCCCAGTCAACCAAGCACTATAGTCCACTACCCCAACGCATCACATTCAGGAGGCACCGGACCGTCTCTGAACCATTGACTAGGTGGGTGGGTGGGGATGCAACAGGGGGTGTGGGCCAGAGCGCTGCAGAAGACAGGCTTGAGGCAGGAAACATAGATCAGGTATATTCTCCTGAGGGTGCGTGGAAGCTGGAGTCTGACCGCCACCAGGTTGACAATCTTAGAGATGGGGAAGGGACCATTAAAATTGGGAGACAGTTCAGGGGAAATAGCCTTAAAGGGGAGATCTCTGGTGAATAGCCAAACCTTTAGCCCCTGAACATACTGAGGGGCAGAAACCCAGCGACAGTCAGCAGCCCTCTTCATCTGCTGGTTAGCCCACAGCAAGGTGGCATGGCCCTTCTTCCATGTAGAGTGGCAGCACTGGATTCAGTAAGCAGCTGATGGGACCCCTCTTCCTTCTACTGGGCTGGAAACTGAGGTGGCTGATAGTTCAGGTAGCTCTCGATGAGTGAGAGTACTGTAGATAATGAGGGGAGACAGTTAGTAGAATGTTCTACTCATGGTAGGCACTTACTCCAGGAGGTGGGGTTGGATGAAGTCAGGCATTTCAGCACGGTCTCTGTGTGCTTGACTGTCCAGGAACCTGACTGCCCTCAAGCCAGTGACGCCACACTGGTGTTTGGGGGATTGGGCAAAATCTTGCAGGTTCTGTTCCTGGACCTCAGTATTTTCAGAGCTCTGCATACGGCCCTGATTGGCAGTATCAGAATAAACTTAAAAATCTGAGTTTAGTAGCTCACCTTGCAATTTCAGAACACCATTAACATGCATAGACTGTATAAAAAGATGGATTATAAACCGTGGACGTCACCCATTGGTTTCAGCATACCATTTAGGAAGCCTCGATTTTGGCAATTTGAACAGCGCCATTTTGTCATTTTGAAACCGGATGTGATTCCTATTGGACGAGAGAATGAATTTAAGGTCCAGGGAGAAGCGAGGGGTGGATCTACAGGTGGATTTGACCGTATCAGACAAGGACTAGAGGATAGCCACGCCCCTAAAGCATATCTGGCTTTATCCTTTATTCTAGTCTATTTGGGACCATAATTTACAAAAATGAACATCATGATATATCGAAGGAGACTTGAATCTTGCGGTAGATACCATAAAATAATGTGAAATATCATTATTGAAATAATAATTCAGGGGGGATAGGGTCATTCAGCCTTCTCAATAACTTTCAGAGAAGGAGGCTGTAGGTCAAAAGTAGACAGCTGAGCCCCTCAAGCAGATCCAGTTGACCAATGAGTTATCCAGCAGGTCGGTTCCTTTCATATAGGTGTATTTATGATGTTATACAATGCATAAATCGTGTGTGTTTTGTGTGACATGCATTGACTTTGGAGAATGAAATACTGAAGTCCAATAATAAATTATCTTACATCATCCTTTTTTGTCTTTTGTATGTCACAAATCGTCCGGGAAATATAGCTCAACCAGGTATTGCCGACTGAGTACAGATTTCAAAGTCAATCGGCAGTTAAAACAATGGAAAACATTGATTATGTGCACATTCATGGCATTGGTTTATCACAGGGTCAAAACCATAGAAAACTGGAATAACAGCCCTTTATTCCTCTTAAATTTTATGCAACATACAGTATCAGTCAAAAGTTTGGACATACCCACATTTTTCTTACACTAATGTTAAATGAAGAAATAAGCACTCATTTTGGAAAAAGTTGTTGTTGTATCTACTGAGCATACTCACAATTTTTCTTTATAAGGGCGGTCTTATGGCTATAAGGAGTTTGCTGCTGCGCAGCCCTGTCTAAGTTCCCATAGATGTGCTGCACTTACAGTTTGATTTTCATCGACCTTTTTGCCCAATAAGTCCCAAAACAGCTTGACTTTAATTTGCCGGTTGGAAAATGGAAAGAGCTTGTCTCTCTGTTTGCAAATTATGGCTTTTTTGAGAATTCCAAAACTTTGAACTCTATTCAAACCAGTAAATTATTCTCTTTATATTTCTGACTGTTTACCTCTCACCAGATTCCATTTGAGATTATATAGAGAAGTTAAGCCATTTAAATTGCTCAAAAAACAGAGTGCTGTAACATTAGCAAAGTGTGTCCAATCTTTTGACTGGTACTGTACCTCCCATTAACCCAAAGGCACCCCAATCTGTAGATATCCCGGACTTTGTCCACCTCAGTTTTACATGACGGGATACCTCGCTCCCACTCAGGGCAAGCAGCCAATTCATAGTTTCATGTCATCAATTGCAAATCTCCACTTTTTTATGTTAGACGCCATGGATGCCACGCCATTTTTGGCATGTGGTCTACAAGGTGAAATAATCAGGATGAACAAGAATATTGCAATCAAGAACACTTAACAACTCATTAGCACTCTGAGATTTGAAATGTGGTTGGAGCAAAAACTAGCATGCACAGTGGGTCCCCAGGACTGAGTTTGGGAACCACTGTTCTAGAGCACTGAACTTCTTTCTGTAACTACCGATGTCGCCATCTGCTGGCCATTAAATAGAATGCAATTTTAAGAGATTTCCGCATTGGCTTCACTTTTCAGACCCGGGTGCTGCGTCCATCATTTTATACACTCCATGTTAACATGATTAAAATAACTTGTTGGGACTCTCCATCAACGTGGTTAAGAAACAACCAGTTTCAAAGTGGCAGAACTATTAGCTGGTATACGCAATTCATTTCAGCTGCAGTCAATGGGGTATCATCTCGCCGAGAGAATTCCATCTCAGACTACATAGAAATAGAAATACACATCTGACTTTACCACTACTATGAAACTTGTCTCCATTTGAGCTGAATATTTTTGTGCGATAGGCACAGATTGTGCGAGAAAGCCAAAAGGAAATGATAGGTCTTCTGCCACAAGTGGATCGGCTAGGGACGAAATCTGGTGACTGCCGAACTAAGAGTGCAAAGCTGGCGACATGATTCTTAAAGAAATAAACAGAGCCGCATTTATCTTAGTGCGTTTATTTCAGGCTAGATTTACTTGTATGTCTGATTTTCGGTATAGAAGTTCCTATGGCCTAGAGACACTCGCACATCAAAAATCAAAACTCTAGGTTCAAGGGTAACGAAAGCACCACCCACATGTTAATAGTAGTCATTATATAAATCGATGACCTCTCTTTAACCAATAATTCTTCAAGGTACAATAAGCGGTATGCAGATATTATAGACTGAGGCTCAGTTATGCATCAACGATACTAATAAGTACTTGAAGGGGCTTTGAAAGAGGCAGAGAATCTAATAAATTACTGTAATGCAGTGCGTTTTGATGAATCACATGACAGTGAATACAATGCTCTTGGACATCGAAGATAATAAAGCAATTTCTGTCGAAAGGCTTATACTCCAGCTACTTTTGTTACTCCATGTGTTTATGGTATATGTGGCTCTGACATGAGAAACGATTGGTCATATGTTAATGACTTTTATCTGAGCCGAGAACCAGAATGGGGGAAAAATTTTGCCACATGGTGTTCGGTTTAGTTGGCAGTCGGCGATGCGTGCAGATTCCCAGACATCCTCAATCCCAACATCATTATTTCTATGAACATTATTCAACTCTTGGACAAGTGGACAATGCCCACACAACTCGCCCAAGGCGCCATTGTGTAGTGCATACATAATTAGACAGAAGTGCGCTGATTGGTGAGCAAAGCACTGAAATTTCTAACTGAAACTGTAAAACTGTGTTAGCTATGGCACCATGTGTGAGAGCTTAAAATTTGCAAAAAATCCCAGTTTAGGTGCTTGTGTTTGTGTCATCATGTTAAGTGCATGGCAAAACTCTTGGTCCACCAAACTTAACAACTGGCACACAAATAAAGACTAAGTGACCATTCAAAACACCACATATTACATTTCTCACAGTTTTCTATCTGTACAAACATGATTAGTACTTAATTTCCCGCATTTGCAGAATAAAATCCTGAACCAAAAAATCTTAGTTAACATGGGATAAGGCAGTTGTATCCCAGTAATACCGAACTCCAGAGTAGTTTAATCTTGTTTAAATAGTCATAATAGCACAGTGTCAGCTGCTGAGCTCAAAATAGACAGAGTACAAGAAATCCCTTTTAACCGCTGAGCAGTCCTTGCCCTATTTGTTCACCCCCTGCATATTTTCTGATTCATATGATTTTGGAAACGTGAACAAGACATACTCCAAACACTGCTTTCATTGACCTTGTTATGACTTGAAAATCACAACAAAGAAAACCAGCAATGACAACTTAAACAAATTTATTCTTCACTGATAAAGTCCAAAAATTTCTACAAATAATCCACTGGGTAATCTTATAAGAACACTCTAATGCCACTATGTAACTCTGATGCCAAAACAACCCCCCCCCACCCCCCCACCAACTGACCAAAATCACAGCATTTGTATAGACTAGGAACATTCTGGAAAGATCTACAGGAGTCCTGGGTGATCCGGCCCCCTCCAGGCAAGAATAAGCCAGAAACTTCTAGAAAGCACTAGTCTATTTCATCACAAACAAGTGCTATTGCATCAGATCATGTTTTTCTACAGACATACCACCAGAGGGTGCTAAATGAGGAACAAAATAAACAAATAGCTGACCAGTAAGGCAGCACAAATATTATGTAACAAATCTCCATTTACAAATGATATACAGTACTTTACATAAAATACTCATACATTTCACCTCCCCTCTTTAAGAAAAGAAAGGTTTGCTAAAAGCTTTCTTTTGTTAAAATTAACACGGTTTTATAATCAATATAATCTTGAACTTCACACAAAAAGTATCAGTGATCATTATAACAATTATATACATAACAACCAGTGCAATTTTCACAATCAAATAGAAAAGTAAAATTTACATTTTTCACAATCAAATAGAGATGTAAAATTACATGCGAGAAAGTGTTATTCCAGATGCATTCTCTTTTCCCGATGTGAGAAATATCCAAATCATACTCCTGCAAAAGCAAACTCCATCTCAGTAATCTTTGATTCTTGTTTTTGATCTTATGCAAGAATGTGAGGGGATTGTGATCACTGAGGACCTTGATGGAAGTAGCTGAACAAGTCAAATAGACTTCAAAATGTTGTAAAGCCAAAACAAGTGCCAAACATTCTTTTTCAATTGTTGAATAGTTTTTCTGATGTTTATCAAACTTTTTGGAAAAGTAACAAACAGGATGATCTATTCCATCAGTGTCTTCTTGCAGTAAAACTGAGCCTGCACCAATATCTCTGGCATCAACAGCCAACCTGAACTCCTTTTTGAAATTAGGAGATAAGAGGACTGGTGCATTTCTGAGGATAGCTTTCAGTTGGTCAAATGAATTTTGACATTTTTCATCCCAAACAAATTTAGCATTTTTCTTCAGTAAATTTGTCAAAGGTTCAGAAATGATAGAGAAATTTTTACAGAATTTTCTGTAGTAGCCAGCCATCCCTAGAAATCTCATTAGTTGTCTTTTAGTTGTAGGCTCAGGAAATCCAGTGATAACTTTTACTTTTGCATCAATTGGTTTGACTTGACCCTGTCCTACAATATGACCTAAGTAAGCAACTGTAGCTTTACAAAAGTCACTTTTACTTCATTCAACAAAGTCATCTTCAAGCAGGCATCCAACCTCCCGTTCAAGGCATTTCTGCTTCTCTGGATCCACTCCGCAAGGATGCTGTTCCACAGGCCCGGCATCATCCCGTAGGATGACATCATGGTAAACCATATCAGCCCTTGATGGAACGTCAGGGAATATGCGACGACATTCAAGCATGAGCTGCTTTAGCTGTTGTTGTTGAAAAGGGTCCAGGTGGGACAACTTGCTGTCAATATTTTGAAGAATGTCTGAATTTTCAAGTTTGGCTGGACTAGGTTCATTTTCCAAGGGGCAGTCACAATCTTCTTCAGAATTTTCCAGTTCAATCGTACTTACCACATTGACTGGCTTTTTCTGAGTGTCTCTGTCAGTGTATTCTTTCAGCATGTTGATGTGACACATTTGTTTTTGTTTCCTCCTTCCAGGGGTTAAAATGACATAATTTAGATCACTGACCTTTTGAGGACAGTGTAAGGGCCGAAAATATCGGGCTCTTAGAGGGTTTCAGGAACTGGCAAAAAGCGCAAGGACTTTGTCACCAGCTTTAAAACTTCTATCTTGGGAATGAAGGTCATATCTGGTTTTCATTTTGCCCTGAGCCTCTTTCAGATTAGACTTAGCAAAGTCACAAGCCTTAGAGAGACGATTACGGAAGTCAGAGACATACTGAAGCAAGTTCATTGGGACATCATCTTCAGTCAGCAACTTTTCCTTCAGAAGCTTCGGAGGTCCACGGACTGTATGCCCAAAAACAAGCTCAAAAGGACTGAACCCAAGAGACTCCTGAACAGCTTCACGGGCAGCAAACAGAAGAAGATGGACACCTTCATCCCAGTCTTTCTCTGTGTCAAGGCAGTAGGTCCTTATCATGTTCTTCAGGGTTTGATGGAACCTCTCCAAAGCACCTTGACTCTCAGGATGGTAAGCTGATGACCTGTATTGTTTAATACCAAGCTCATGCATAACTTGTTGAAATATGCCAGACATGAAATTTGACCCATGATCAGACTGAATAGACTTAGGAAGACCAACAAAGCAGAAAAACTTGGTAAGAGCCTTGATGATAGTCTTCGCCTTGATATTACGAAGTGGAATTACCTCAGGAAACTGAGTGGATGCACACATGATAATGAATAGATACTCATAACCAGATCTAGTCTTCGGCAATGGTCCAACACAGTCAATGATGACCCGATTGAAAGGTTCTTCAAAAGCAGGAATCGGCTTAAGTCGAGCCTTTGGAATATTCTGGTTCGGCTTTCCAACCATTTGACAAGTATGACAGGATTTGCAGTACTCCTGTATATCAGACCTCATGGGAGGCCAGAAGAAATGATTCCTGACACGTTGAAGGGTCTTCTTGATACCCAAATGACCTGACATACGATTGTCATGGGCTAGACTAAGAGTTTCTTGACGATAAGACTTTGGAAGAACAATTTGATGGGTGATCATCCACTCTTCATCTGCAGAAACATCAGGTGGACGCCACTTTCTTATAAGCGCACCATTTTTGTGGTAAAAACAGACAAGAACTTGAGTAACCTCTTGTTAACTTGACGCCTTTGGTAGAAGATGCACTAGATCACGAGCTTGTTGTTCCTCCTGAATAAGTTGTTTCCGTGACAGAATGTAACTAGAATGACCTGACAAGGACAAGTCTGAGGATTTCCCAGACATCTCAGGACTGGAAGGTTCCTGATGAAAAGACTGCCCAATGAAGGTGTCAGCCAGATTGAAGTCCAGGTCAGCATCATCTTGAATAGCCTTTTTGGCCATAGAACGAGTAACTGCACAGGAAGGATAGAGGTCTGGAATTTCCTCCTCTATAGATTCAGATTCTTGATCAATCAAAGGAGTGTCAGTTACAACAGGGTAGGGCACAACCTTATCCCCAGCAAGGTCATTACCAAGAAGCAAATGAACACCTTTGAAAGGAAGAGAAGACCTAAAGCCAACAGTAACAGGCCCAGAGACCAAGTCTGATTTGAGATGAACATTATGGAGAGGTACACTTGTAAAACCACATTCTACTCCTTGAATAAGGACATTAGCCTGAGTAGACGTTTTGTCCAAAAAAGGCAGAATATCTGCTAGAATAAGAGATTGGGAAGACCCAGTATCCCTTAGAATTCGAACCGGAGCAGATGAGGAAAAATCATGTGAAAGTGAGACAAAACCATCGGTGATAAATGGCTCAAAACCCTCGATAACAGAATCAGACACAGAAGGTAGAAGATCAGGCAAACTGACCTTTGATACAAGAGATTCTCTCCTAGTGAAAGCAGTTGGCTTGGTTTCTTCTCGTTGTTGTTTTTTCTTGAGAGCATAACACCTCAGAAATAAGGTGACCTTGCTTTTTTGTAGTATTGGCAAGACACAGAAGGTAAAGAATCAGAGGATTGCTTCTCACTGGAAGGTTTCCTCTCAGAAGTGGCCTTGGAATCATTGGAAGTGTTATTAGAAGAAGTCTTGGACTGAGACTTGCCTTGAAATTTAGAAAAAGTGGATTTTTGGACAAAAGAAGACTTATGAGTCAATGCATAACTATCAGCCAGGGTGGAAACATCTTGCAAAGTATTGGCTTGTTTCTCCTCAAGGAAAGTCTTGATATCAGGCTGGATACACCTTTTGAATTCCTCAACCAGAATAAGTTGCCTCATTCTGTCAAAATCTTTCTCAACTTTCATGGAATTGCACCACTGATCAAACAACTGTTCCTTCAACCTGCCAAATTCAACATGAGTTTGACTGGCTTCCTTGTGAGAATTCCTAATTTTTGCCTGTAAGCCTTGGGGACCAATTTATAACCCTTCAGAATGGCAGATTTGACAAAATCATAATCAGAACACTGTTGGACAGATAACTGGTTATAGATTTTCCTAGCTTTACCAGTAAGAACACTTTGTAACATGATTGTCCAGTGCTCTTTTGGACATTTCAAATTTTCAGCAATTTTTTCAAAATGGGTAAAGTATTGATCTACATCATTTTCTGGGAAGTGAGGAACAAGTCTGATGTGTTTAACCACATCAAAATGAGAAGAAAGTCCGAAAGATTTTGTCACAGTAGCTGCTTCTATTTTCCTAATTTCCAGTTCATGTTGCAAGTGGATCCTTCTCTCTTCTAGTTCTCTCTCCAACCTTCTTTCTTCCAGTTCTTTCTCCAACCTTCTTTCTTCCAGTTCTTTTTCCCTCTCCAATCTTCTTTCTTCCAGTTCTAGTTGTTTCAGGCGTAGCTGCATCTCAAGTCTTTGCAACTCTGTTGCAGACACTTCCACATCCTTAATCAATTCTGCTGCTTCTTCCCCAGAGATATCTTCATCGATGAAATGTTGCACCAAAATGTTGAATATTTCTTGTTTCTTCATTGATGATTTCACATCAGATAATCCAAGGTTTGAGGCTATTTGCAGCAAGTCCAGCTTCTTTGCCAGCAAAATTGATTCCTGGGTTGGAGTTTTCAAAAAATTTCCAACATCAAAAGTCATGATTGCTGGCTTTTCAAATAGTCACAAGATTTAAAAATGATAGATCAGCTTTAATCTTTGGTGAATCCAATCGTTGATCCAATGAATGGTTTATCTCGGTGGAACCTCCAATTTGTTATGACTTGAAAATCACAACAAAGAAAACCAGCAATGACAACTTAAACAAATTTATTCTTCACTGATAAAGTCCAAAAATTTCTACAAATAATCCACTGGGTAATCTTATAATAACACTCTAATGCCACTATGTAACTCTGATGCCAAAACACCCAAAAACACAGCATTTATATAGACTAGGAACATTCTGGAAAGATGTACAGGAGTCCTGGGTGATCCGGCCCCGTCCAGGCAAGAATAAGCCAGAAACTTCTAGAAAGCACTAGCCTATTTCATCACAAACAAGTGCTATTGCATCAGATCATGTTTTTCTACAGACGTACCACCAGAGGGTGCTAAATGATGAACAAAATAAACAAATAGCTGACCAGTAAGGCAGCACAAATAGTATGTAACAAATCTCCATTTACAAATGATATACAGTACTTTACATAAAATACTCATACATAACAACCTAAATCTAAATCTCTGTTGCTGTGCACTTTGCAAACATTTCCATGTAGATTTGAGGAATGAGCACTGCACTGTGATGTTCAAATTCTGTCTGTGGAAGACCAATTCCATTCTCAGAATATTTTTTGTTTGTTTGTTTTGCTTTCTTTACTCTGGTGAAAACAACAACATCAACAACAACAACAAAAAACTTAGTGTTGGAAGCCAACAATTTCTGCTCATAGTATTTCTGTTATATTCATAGACTGTATAAAAAGATGGACGAAGCAACCGTGGCGTCACCCATTGGTTTTCAGCATACCATTTAGAAGCCTCGATTTTGGCAATTTGAATTGCGCCATTTTGTCATTTTGAAACGGATGTGATTCCTATTGGATGAGAGCATGAATTGAATATCCAGGGAGGAGCAAGGGGTGGATCTACATGTGGATCTGACTGTATCACACAAGGACCAGAGGATAGCCACGCCCCTAAAGCATATTCTGGCTTTATCCTTTATTCTAGTCTACTTGGGACCATAATTTACGAAAATGAACATCATGATACATGGAAGGAGACTTGAAACTTGGGATAGATACAATAAAGTAATATGGAAAAATCATAATTTTAATCATAAATCAGGTGGGAAAATAGGGTCATTTTCTCATAGACTTCTACAGGATTGAACTTCTTTCTGCAACCACCGACATCGTCATCTGCTGGCCATTAAATAGAATGCAAATTTTGGAGATTTCCGCATTGGCCTCAGTTTTCAGAAACGAGTGCTGCGTCCATCTTTTTATACAGTCTATGGTTATATTACCGCAGACTTTTAGTGCCAGCACCATAGACAGCATGGCAAATATTCAGAGTAGATTATTCTGAGAGTCTAATGGAATATAGAATGTGCATTGTTGTCTTGACAACAAAGAAGCCAGTTTGGCTAGTTTGAAAAATTATTTTCACTTAAAATCACTTATCTGTATAGGAAAACACATTTCCACTGGTAATCTTGCAAAATTAGATTCAAATCAGATTATTGGGCGATACGATGACGTTCGCTTCATTTGTGCTGGTTAAAATCAGCCTTGATGATTTAACCAGTGACTGCCTAAAGTTAGCCTAGCGTCCGGGCATCTGTCAGCCTATGGACTGGTTGCGCTTTCTAAACAACGACATATTCACAATCATACGCAAAACAGGCTAAGTATTGGTATTAACCTGTTGCTAGTTATGTGAAAGTATCCAATCCATGTATGACCTAAGGTCGCTATTTTTTTCAGCATGTTTTTTTCTCCCTTTAACTTGAAAATAATTAGGGACGTTCGGTGTTACTTATCCTCAGCACTCACCTCAGTGGAAGTTTAGCTTTCCATAATAGAGCCAATAACCTCGGAAGCCAAGACCGGCCATGTATTTACTTTTTATTTTTACTGCCGTTTCTCGTGATAAAAGAGACTTCCCGATAACGTGGGTTAATGAACAGGACCACTCCCAATCGCGCCGTCCTATTCATCCTTCGTCTATGTATACCAGGAGACATTCCCACAATCCGCTTGTCTCGTTTCTATGTGGTTTACTCACAACCAGACAGCCCAAGCGCACAAGAAGACTTCCTTATCCGAAGCATGGAATCCGAAATCTACTGGAGTCCCTCAGGCGCAGAATTATTCCAAGACTCCGATGCTCCAGAGAATCTTCTCAATCCGTTCCCGCAACTCCGTTTCTCCTCCGCACCACCGCCTGCGCTCCGCGATCTTCTAACCTTCACCACAGCACCACCTGCTCCGCCCCAGCCGGGATGCTCATATTCGGACCACGCTCCCCCATGATGATGACCTAGGCCGTTCTCCTGTTCGGGCTCCGCGCGCAGAAATTCCAGCTGGCGGTCCCCAGCACCATCTTGTAGCAGCAACCCGGCTTATCGCCATTCGATCACTCTTTCCCGTGCACTAATTTAGGCTACAATCCACTCTAGCAGAGCCTCATATCGTCGACAAGCTTAAAAAAGGCAGCAGAGATCGGCGGGTTTCATGATTGGACCATACACCGAGCCACCTCCCTGTCTTTCGCATCAGCCCTATCGAATAGCTACCCATAAATATTCTGGAAAAAGCGGTTAATCATAGACTTATCATCCCCTCACAGTTCCGCCCTCCCCCAGTATCAACAGCCTTATCCCCAGCAACGATTTCTCCACACACTACTCTTCTGTGGACCACGCTATCACTCTCATCCGCCTTGCGGTCATGGTGCCTAGTTAGTTAAAGCCGATATCTAAGCGCTTTTGAGGTCGTCCCTCGACCCACTTTTTTGGGGATTTTTTGGCGTTTCCTGGAAAAAAGCTGTTACTTTGCCGTTCGGCTCACTTTTGACAGCAAAAGCAGCCCTAAATTTTTCGATTCCCTGTCCGAAGCGCTGTGCTGTATTCTGTGCAATAACCACAAATTGCCGTTCATCACACCTCCTCGGCGACTTTTCGTCGTCACCCGCCTTCATCTCCCCCTCACCAAAAGGTCTCGATACCTTGACTTGGGTCTTTTCCGTACTTCGGCGTTCCCCGTCAGCCGAAAACCAAGGACCTCCTCTAAATGCCATTCCTCAGGAAACTAACTCTAATCTCCGCGAAACACCAGTTCATGCTCAAAACTGCACATATTCGGCTATTAAATGCCATCGCTGGCGCCCCTTTCGTTTCTCTTGGCAGAGATTCAGACACTTGGCATCGCTTTTCGGACATTCACCCCCCTCCGGTTCCTCCATTTTTTCGACCGGCTACCCCTGTCTCTCAACTGGAACCATTAGCGCTTTATCTCAAGAGGCCATTCATGAGGTTAGCTCCGCTCACTTTCCTCATAGCTCGCTGGGTGGCAGCAATTCAAAAATTCCACTCAGCCCTCCATTGGCCATTCCCGGCCCTCAACGTCATTTCTATCACAAGCTTCATTTAGTACATTCACTCCATTTTTACCACGTTAGGCCGGCCTCAATACAAGTCTATCTCAGCGGCATCAACCTCTTCGTCCAACTGGCCACTGGTTACCCATGCTCGTCAATTTCCCATTCTCACGTGCAGACACTACTGAAAGGTTTCGTAAACAAGAACCTCCCGCTCTGACCAAGCGTTTACCTCTGACGGCAGACCTCCTCTCTCCTGCATCCAGATGCTGCGCTTAGGGTACCATTCTCCTTCCACAGTTCCACTCTAAAAGCCATGTTCCTATTGGCCTTTTTTTTGGTTTCTTGAGATGCTCTGGAGTTCGGGCTCCTCTCCACTAATTGCAGTCCTTCTCGTCACACCAGCCTAACGACATCTCATTTGACTCCGCCCGACTGCCTCATGTTCAAGATAAAGAGTAGTAAAGCGGATCATTTTCGCCATTTCTCAGCCTATATTCATATTTCGCCTAGACCAATGGTCACCAACTACATTGCCAAAGGCCAAATTTTTCCAAGTAGACACTGGGGGGCGGATTTTCATACACAACCCCAATTCCGAAATAGTTGGGACAAAGTGTAAACTGTGAATAAAATCAAAAGCGCAATTACGTTCAAATCACACCAGCCAGTATTTTATTCACAATAGAACAGAGATAACATAGCAAATGTTGAAACTGAGAAATTTTACTATTTTATACACAAAAAATTAGCTCATTTCAAATTTGATGGCTGCTACAGGTCTCAAAAAAGTTGGGACAGGGGCCTGTTTACCATGGTGTAGCATCCTCTCTTCTTTTTACACAGAGTGAAGGCGTCTGGGCATTGAGGAGACAAGTTTCTTGAGTTTAGCCATTGGAATTTGATCCCATTCTTGTTTTAATACAGGCTTCCAGCTGCTGGAAGTTTTTGGGGGCTCCTTTGACGGACTTTTTGTTTAATTATCGCCAAATGTTCTCAATGGGTGAAAAGAGCAGGACTGCAGGCAGGCCAGTTCAGCACATGGACTCTTCTACTGAAGCCATGCTGTTGTAATAGCTGCAGTATGTGGTTTTGCATTGTCCTGCTGAAATACACAAGGCCTTCCCTGGAATAGATGTCAGTCTGGAGGGAGCATATGTTTGCTCTCTAAAACCTTTTATATACCTTTCAGCATTCATGGCTTTTTTAAAACATGCAAGTGTCCCCAAACCATATGCAGTAACGTAAGATCCCCCATACCATCAGAGATGCTGGCTTTTGAACTGAGCGCTGATAACAGGAGGTTGGTGTTGTGGGAATTTTAATTTTCATTCCTGAAAGAAATCACACTGAGACAAGA
>JAFJMP010000268.1:0-18808 GCA_029692085.1 Gymnothorax javanicus | reverse complement strand
GGTCTTCATTGTCACATTTGTGTTCCAAAAATGTGCAACAACTATCTCTGTTTGGGACAAATCCGGGGATTTGGTAAAGTAGTCTAGCTCGACACCCTCTTCTAATGCAGCCGTGCTTGTTTGTAATGCCACGCAGAATGTGGTTTTGCATTGTCTTGTTGGAATATGCATAAGTGTCCCTGGAAGGTGTCTTGTAAGCAGCACATTGAGTCCAAAATCACAGTGTTCTTTTCAGCATAAATAGTGCTTCAGCGGAATAGTACTGGGGAGCCAAACCCCGAAAATGTGCTTATTTAAGGAGATAGGTGGTAATGCATATTAAGCTCTTCTGTTTGGTGTTTTATGGCAAATTATTATGATTGCACTCAGCAATCAACTAGAGTAAGACAACTTATTTATGCTATTACGCTTTTCTTAGCGCCCACCTGTGTTCATCTACCTGTGCCCAGTGAGCTCAGCTATGTCAGTGCACGGGCAGGGCTGGGCCTAGCTTTAACAAAGTGCATTATTAATTTCTCCTGCTACGCAGGGGGGAATTGGAGTTGTTAAAAGGTTCTCTCTCTCTTCCTTGAAATTGGTACTTTTTTCCTTTGAAGGCAATGCCTTGATACTTTTCCTCACCAGCATTTTGCTTTTTCTTTGTTTCTTTTTTTTTGCTCACTCTCACCAAAGCTCATGTATATATCTAACATAACTTACAAGACTTTCACTGCATCCATACATGCACAACAGTACATCCATAACTTTCACATACTAGACATTGGCTTATTTTTGGTGTTGATTTAAATAAATTATTATTATTGCTTCTAACAGAAATTTGTTGCTGTGTCCTTTTTATTGTATGCCGGTGTGTTTGAACCTGCGTTACACACACATAATTTAGGGGTCAGTCGTCATGAGAAACATTAATTGGTTGAGAATCAGGATCATAGACTTCGTGCTTCAGGTGAAGCGTCTTCTGGTTGTTTATGAAATTAGTTTGCAGGCTCTGGTTAATCCAGTGTGCTCGGTGGGGGCCCTGCCTCTCCTTAGGTGCACAGTTTATTATTCCCCCTTGCCCTTGTTATTTTAGTTTGTTAT
This sequence comes from Gymnothorax javanicus, assembly GCA_029692085.1. Taxonomy (NCBI): domain Eukaryota; kingdom Metazoa; phylum Chordata; class Actinopteri; order Anguilliformes; family Muraenidae; genus Gymnothorax; species Gymnothorax javanicus. The sequence continues at coordinate 17,728 of JAFJMP010000268.1, read as the reverse complement.
TTTTGGGGACAACCCGGTCGGAGTTTGTTATAACTCCTTTCAGGATCTTTAACTTGAACAGTTTTAGAATTGTGGCGAGTTCGCGTTAACCAGCCATCCAAGACCAGCCTTCCTGAAGCCTAGCTAGGCCAGGTAGTTTTGGCTTTTTTTATTAGGATTGGATGCTTGAGAGGGACTGCATTAGCCACAGCTATTGTGGATTACGGTGGCGACTAGTTGGTGATTTCACCTGGAGTATGTTGATAGTTTTTTGGTCTATGTATGCGGATTTGTTGTGTTTTTTGTTGTTGTTGTTTGTTGGTAAAGTCGTTAGTTTGTTGCTGTTGATGTTTGCTGTGTATAAGCACATTGTCCGCGGAATATTTGCTTGGATCTATTTTTTAGACTGATTGAGACACCATTTGTCTGCGTAGCCTATCCCGTGATGTTTTTGCTGGCTGTAATATGCTTGAGAGCATATGGCGATTCAAATTTACTAGATGGTGGAGTAAGCCTCATTTAGCTTCATTAACTACTTTGTGTAAAGTAACTTTTGGCCTGTTTCTTATGAACAGTGAAAAAGAGTAGCTTGTAGCCTGTTGAACTTAAGGTTCTGCTTGTTGGCAGCTTGTTTTGGGGGAGTGGTAAATAGGCTATTGCAGGTGCAGTTTTGCATTTTGGTGATTTATTGTACATTGCTTAGCCTATTGGCCCATTGTGTGTGGAAAAAGTATAGCCTGTTTTCTTCTATCTTGTGTCTCAGTTTGTGCTTTTGTTGTTTGCTTTAATTGCTGTTGTGCCACGTGTGGTTCTGGGCATCCTGATCCTAAAATTAAGGCCAAATTAAAAGGACACTTTTGGTGAAATTGTCTATTGTTGGAAAAAGGTGGTTTAGCACAAATTTTTTTTTGTGTGCATAGTTGTTTCTGACGTTTGGCTTAATTTTTGTTGTTGGTGGGCATTTGCAGTGACTTACTGAGACAATGGTAAATATTTTGGGGAATTTTGTGGCCAGTCCATCTGAGGGAGCTGTTAGCTGGGTTAAGTAAAGCCCAACTTTTTGGAAGTTATCAACATTATGGCCTGGTTATAACATCACGGAAAAAGAATTTAAAAGAGACATTGCTGTTAGAAACCAGCGCTGAAGGCTATAGGTGTATTTAAGAAACCAGAGGCACCTGCTGTCTCGGAACAACTGCAATTTGAAAATTACTAAGTGTCTGCCTGATTCAACTATCTCCTTAGTATGCCTGTTCGGTGGAAGAAGGTGTAGAGTTTGTCACATTAACCTTTTAAAACCTTATTTTCCATCTTTTGCCCACCTGCATCTGTTGCTGTGATTGCCACCACATGCTGCAGGGGCTATAGTGGAATGAGCACGTTTCCACTATTGGTAATGTTTGTTTCAATCTGACAGTGAGAACTTGATAAAAAAGTGCGAGGTCCCGCCATGGCGGTTATTTGAGGAGTCGCCTGCAAAATTCTGAGTTCTTGGCAGATTTGCCTTCATCTTTACTACTTGACTGAATTGGAAGGCAGATATTATTGGGTTGATTAAATTATTTCCCTGCTCTTTTTTCCTGATGTTCTACACATTTTCTGTGATTGAACATATTGATATTGGCGTTGGCGATGCTTTGCCCATTAAACAGCATGCGTATCATGGCCGTCCTAGGAAAGACGAATTGTTGCAGAAAGAATTCTGGACTATCTGTTAACCCATAATCTTGCTGAGCCCCGGATTTTAGAGCGTGGAGCTCCTTGTCTGTTGGTTAATAAGCGAATGGAACTTTTCATTTTGCACTGATTATTGAAGACTTAATGCAGTCCACAAAACCAGACTGTTATACTTTACACGTTGTGATGATGATTGTGTTGAAGCCGTAATGGGTCAGCTAAATTTGTAAGCAAATTGACCTTCTCAAAAGGTTACTAGCAAGTCCGCCCCAGCAGCTAGGGCGAAGGAGTTGTCTGCTTTTGTTACCTGACAATTTCCTGCAGTACCAGGTCATGCCTTTTGGGGTCAGAATGCTCCAGCCACATTCAGCGGCTCGTTAATCATGTGCTGTAGGCGGGGAATGCAGGGGGTTGTGATACCTACCTCGATGATGCGTTATATACCCAGTAACACATGGAGTAATCATTTAGATCAGATTAATGAACTTTTCACTCGTCTCCTGCAGCTAACCTTACTGTGAACCTTGCCAAGTGTGAATTTAGCAAGAGCCAGTGTCCTATCTGGGCAGGTGAGTGGGAGGTGGCCAAGAATCAAACACCATAGGTGCTAAAATTAAAGCCATTTGTGATTTCCCTGTACCAGAGACCGCCGGGGAACTCTGCTTAGGTTTCTTGGTATGGCAGGATATTATAGGGCTTTTGTAGAACTTTTCTTGTGTAGTTTTGCCCTTGACCAGCAGCCTTCTTAGCCCTAAGAGCTCCTTTTGAGAGTGGTCTTCGGCATGTCAAGAAGCATTTGATAATGTTAAACTTTTGTACTTCTGCTCCTGTACTGGCCCCGAATTTTGACTGCCCGTTTATTGTTGCGGTGGGGCGCGCCAGTGAGGAATGCCGCTGGTGCTGTTCTTTTGCAGTTAGACTCTGGCGGTGTGGAGCACCAGTTGCTTCACTTTTTTTAAAAAGTTCTTACCGCCTTCAGCAAGCTATTCCACAGTTGAGCGGGAAGCATTAAGCCTTGATTCTTGCTGTACAACATTTGAAGTGTAACACCTAAAGGCTCATCTTTGAGTCCATAGGCGTCTATACTGATCACAATCCGTTGAGTATTTATTGATGGGATGAGGAACCAGGAAAATCAACCGTCATCGTTGGGTTAATCCTTCAACATTATCCTCTGAAAATACAGCAGCCAGAAGCAAGGACAACATTGCTCCGCTGATGCATTATCGAGAAATTTAATTTTCTTTTTTTTCTTGTTTGCATAGTTTTGTTCATATCGCTCTTCCTGATCCTAAGGCGCCCATAGTTTAGGAGATGGCGTTATATTAGTGTGGAACATGTAGTACTTCTTTTTAGGTTTTATTTGTTTTAAGATTTGTTTAGACAAATCTTTAGGGAAGGAGGTGTGGCCTTCGCCTGTGTTCATCTGTGCCCTGGTAGGCTCAGCTATGTCAGTACACGGGCAGGGGCTGGGCTGCTTGCTTGCTTAAATGCATTATTAATTCACCTGCACTTGGAGATTTGGAGTTGTTAAGGAGTTCTCTCTCTCTTCCTTGAAAGGGTGGTACTTTTTTCCTTTTGCAGGCAATGCCTTGATACTTTTCCTCCTGGCATTTTGCTTTTTCTTTGTTTCTTTTTTGCTCACTCTCTCAAGCTCACGTGCCGCCTCTAGCATAACTTACAAGACTTTCACTTTCATCCTACATGCACGTACATCCATAACTCACACATACCCTAGACATTGACTTATTTTGGTGTTGATTTAAATAAATTATTATTATTTAGCCCTAACTTGGGGGTGTGTTGTTTCCTTTTATTATGTACTGAATTGTGTTTTTGAGCCTGCCGTTTACAACACTTAGTGGAAGTGATAACAATAGAAATACTTCCAAAAAGAAATATAATCATAGCGTCAGTACATAAATCTGTAAAAAGTGTTAAGAACAGTTATCCTTAAAACATATGTTTGGTAGTGTATACATGATCAGATGGTCAGAAAATGAGAACATTTCATGATATTGAGTTATCCCATTTCCATTTTTCCAGCAATTTCACAAAATCATCTTTTAGCCAGAAAATGGAAACAAAAACTCATGCAATTGAATTGTATACTGCCTTTTCCTGGTATTTAAACCACCTATAGTTTCTTCTCCCACATTTTGAGCTGCAATATTTATTTCCTAAACTCTTTTGCGTTTGGTCATAATAACCCTTTTCTTTAGAATAACCCCATATTGCCACTTGCCCTCAGATTTGTGACCTTTCCCAGTATCAAGAACAATTAAAACAAAACTTATCAGAAAAAACATGAATTGTTCAACATCGATCAGTTGAGAAAAAGCTACCTAAAATGACAGAAACTATCTTTGGTGGAAATTTATCTGACAAGTACTTTTTGATGGTTTTTTAATTTGGCCCTTGTTCCAAACTAACGGAAGGGGTTGGGATTTATAACCCATATTGCAGCCAACAATGAGTTCTTGCTCAAGACGTTAAGCTTCACTCTTGGGGAGTCAAGCCAGGTAATCCATCTTGTATACAGCCAACAGTCTGTTCCTTGAAACAACTGTTTTAAAGAGGTGAGTGCATCTTGGCGCACTCTTGGAAAAACAGGACAAAAAGTGCTTTGACAGTAGGGCCTCATAAAATCTGTTTCATTTTTAGCTTACTGGCCCTATGGGCCGATGAGCTATTGTCGTGGGTGTGGCGGCCTGCCGTCCGCCGCTCGTCATCTGTCGTGACGTCAGACGCTATCCGGGCCATCAGTCATCCGGAACATTTTTTATCTTTTTTTTTGGCCTGATGAATTTCCGTAAATTCTGCAATAACATACTACTAGACCATATCTCCAGACGCTTTTCTCGATTTTACTGAATCATTTTGTCCGCTTTTATGGGCCCTTGAAATTTTGGCTCCAATGTTAAAGATATAGACTTATAAATTTTAAAAGATTATTTCTCAAAAACTGCGTGATAAATTTTTTTTTTAAAGTGGGTCTAGAGGGGCGCTGTACTTTTAACATTGGGTCTTATGGAGAATGGGCCAAATCGCCTGTGGAAGCCAAATGGTTGCAGATAGAGATTACGCTTTATTACTGACATCAGGAAGTAATATATGACCTATATTTTGGTTGTAGTTAAAGTTGACCTCAGATGACCTTTGAAAGGTCAAAATTGAGGTCAAGTTAAAATGTTACAATTTTCAAAGGTTTCTAGGCTTGAAAATATTGAAGATTGGGAACATATGTGCATTGAACACATATGTCATGTATGAACTTTTCATTTGGTGGCCTTGAACTTGAATCTCAAGCATCTTTTTTGAAGGTCAAACTCACATAGAGAAATTCCCTTAATGACTTCTATTACCAAAACTATTACAGATGGAGCATAGGTTTGTATTATGGGATATATAGGAAGTCATGTATGAAGTTTCATTTAGTGACATTGAACTTGGACCTTCAGTGACCTTGAATGCCCAAACTTCACAGTGAAATTTCAATGACTTATATCAGCAAAATGGTTACAGATAGTTTCCGCTTAGTATTGAGATGTATAGGAAGTCATACATGAACTTCTTCGGGATTTGGTGTATTTTGAACTTGACCTTCGGTGACCTTCAAGGTCAAACTTCCCATAGTGAAATTTCAATGACTTACATCAGCAAAATCATTACAGATTGAGTGTAGGTTTGTATTGGAGACGGATAGGAAGTCAAGTGTATGAACTTTCATTTGGTGACCTTCATATTGACCTTCAAGGTCTGGTTACCTGAGAGAAAATTCAATGACTTCTGTCGCTGAAAAGGTCACAGATTGAGCCTAGGTTTTGTTACTGACATAGGAAGTCACATATGAACTTTAATTTGGTGACATTCAGCTTGACTGTTGATGACATTTGAAGCCTCAAACTTGACATAATACAATTACAATGACTTGTATTGCCAAAAAACGGTCACAGATGGAGTCTAGGTTTGCTGCCGATTTCGCCTGATTCGCAAAAAGGATTTTATGAGGCCGTATTGAAGTACAGAAGCTTGTGGTGGCTAATAGGTGCATAAAAGTGTTCATCGCCCCTGCATTTCATCTCTATTTTAAAAGGTCAGGAACATTCTGGAACACAGTGTTCCTACAGAAATTATATTTTTTAGTTCAATTTGGGAAATGCTTTTTCAAATAACAAAAAAATGTGTCCCTATTGAACTTGTATTTCCAAAAAGTGTACTTGCTTGAATTTACCAGCATTTCTTTTTGGGAATGATTTTCTCTGCGGTTTTTTCAGCAAAACCACGAAGAAGAGAAGGGCCGGTGCTGCAGTTGGAAGAGGAGCTGGCTCAGTGCAAGTCTGAGATTGGAAAGCTGCAGGTTCAGCTGAAGAGCTGCAGCATCTCTGAGCTGGGAGACCCAGGGCCCGGGCTGAACAGTGAGGCTTTTCCTCCTCAGGGGAGCAGCTCCTGACGGCCAGCCGCGAGCACCACCAGGAGAACAGCCAGCTAAGGAGAAGTATGAGGCAGAGCTGCATGCTGCGAGGTGTAATATAGAGTGCTTGAGGCCACTGTCAGCAAGCAGGCCCTTGAGGTTGGCGAACTGAAGCAAAACATCAGCAAGCCATGTGTGAAAACATGGAGATGATGGACAGCTGGAAAACTAAGCTGACACTCTTGTTATTGACCACCAAAAGTCCCTGGAAGATCTGAAGGCCTCTGACTACTGATGGCACCAAGGATGGTCAGGACAAGGACCTGGTGGAGCTCGGACAGCCCTGGAGAGCCTGAGGATGGAGCATCAGCTGAAGTGGAGAACTTAAAAGCCAAACATGAAATTGAGGCAGCAGTATTAGCCAAGGAGAAAGAGGACCAGCGGGCCAGGCTGCAGCAGGGCAGGATGAGCTTGTCGAGCGCACTGAGACCTGAAGAGTCAGATGGAGCCAAGGCCTTGCAGCATAGCCTGGAGCTGAAGGAGGCGAATGATAAGCTGCAGACGGCGAGCTCAGGCTCTGCGACCTGGAGAAGGTTCGGGAGGAGTGCAAGGAGCAGGTCCAAGCTAAAGCACTTGGAGGAGAAGCTGTCGCCGCCGAGAAGAAAATGGTGGACTACGAGGCCCTGCAGAGGGCGGAGGCAGCCAGCCGGATGGAGATCAGCAACCTGCGGGAACAGCTGAGGGTGATGGAAAAAACCGTCTGCAGGCCATGGAGACAGATGGAACATCTCAGGATGCCAATGTGAGGACCTTTCAGTGACATGGAACTTAGTAACTATATGTATATGAAACATATTTTGACCCTTTTCAAGGAGATCCACCCATTCTCCACTGAGCCCTACCGCTGAGTTCAAGCTTCCAGTTTACCCTTCCTTATTCTACTAAGGAGCAGCTCAACAACATCTTTAACTCTTTTCCCCATAATGACTACATATGATGCCTCTATGTTTATCAATGGACCTTTTTCCCTCACCTCCCCATTGATTGAAAAACGGGACATCCTCAAGGCGGCCAAATGTCTTCACTGATGTGGCCAGGGGGCTATCTGTACTCATGATGGGGAAAGGAGTGGGGGAGTCAATGGGGAAAAGAGTTAAATGTTGAATACAGTTTGATATGCTTCAAGTGAACACCTATTTTATGTTGGGTCTCATGGTCACACCTGACAGTCGATTCACATCAGTACTCATGGTATGAGCATGCTATGAACTAAACACAATACAAATGCATAACAGTATAATTTGCCTCTACTATTATACTTCTTTTTTAGTTTTTTATGTGCACATATGCCACACATAGGTGCCATTTTTATGATTATGTTTATGATTAGATTCTGGATATCTCAGCAGTCATTTACTAGAATTCTACATAACTCCTCTAAGGTGACCAAACCAGTTTCATTGTCTCGTGGTAAAGTACTATTTAGAAAGATTTTACATTGTATGGCCTTTCATAGTTATTCAGGTAGGATGTTAGGAACATGAGAACTGACATGCATGTATGCTCTGTGCAAATAGCCTTTCTTATCTGCTTTTCTTTTACAGATGATTAAAAATAATGACATTTCTGATGAAAAGATGAATTTGAAGCAGACTGTCGAAGGTATAGTAACTCACCCTTTGGAAATGTGACAATATTTTATTCCTATGATTTCCAGAACTCTTGCTAAAGGAATTGCCAAAAGTTAGCATTTGTGTTTTATAACAGTTGTAGCTTCGTTAGCTGGTTTGTTTGCCTACAGTGCTTCAGCACTGCTCACATGTCCTTCAGAACACAGAAGAGTTCTAGATAACTGCCAAAAAAACTTTTAATCCGTTAAATGTAAAGTAGGTTTTCCCAGTTCAGGTCCCTGTGCACATTGTCAACTTTATCTAACAGCCAGGAATGCTGAAATTGAAGACCCACAGATAGACTACCTTTTTCTGCTTCATTCAAGGTTTTCTTTCATCACGAATAGCCCTGTGTGGCATAGTTCACATCCTGCAGCTCTGTCTGTGTTCTGTGGTCTTCCCACCTCTCCTACAGCCTTGCTTACACATCCCCACCTCATATTCCCTAAGTAATGCTAATATTACATTTTTCCAATTAGCTCTGTTCCCCAGCCAATCAAAACAGAGCTAATTGTCACAGAGGGAATGCCCCCACAGCCTGTTCTTCAGGAGGAAAGAATGATCGGCACAGAATGGCCTAGAAATTAGGATTTGTCTGGATTTAGTACGGCCTTCCCCTGGGACAACAAAGAATAATATAAAAGGAAAAAAGTATGATTTGGGGACATGAAACTGTGGGTAGGCATTGCTGCTCTGTGTTTTAAGGTGACCTTTTCTGTTAGTTTAGACTTTTCGCAAATGTCGCCTGAGAATAAAAATTTTGATAATGCTTCAGTTGACTTTTCTCATATTCAGCTCAGATCCAAAGGCCATGGCAAAATATTTCCTTCCTTCCAGAGACCATGGAGAAAAATTACAAAGAGGAGAAAGAAGTGTCCTCATTGTTATCGCAGGTCGATGCTCTCAAATCGCAGATCACAGGTAAAGGACGCTTATTCAGTATAAAATGTGCCGATGTATTCTCAGAATTTGTATTTGTGAATTTGATATAAATTGGTTTTCTGGTTTTTAATGGTATCTAGTGTGGTGACATAGGTTTCTAAGGCCAAGCTGCTGGAATCCTAAAATGTACTGTTTAATCTCTGTTGCCTTTGAAAGCCCTGAGAGAAAGGTTCACTCTGGGGAGAAGAAAGCTGATGCACTCCTCAAGGGGAAAAGATGCGGCCTGGAGGCCGAAAGGAGTCAATGACCAAGAAATCCCATGATGCCTCAGGACAACTGGTTCTCATCAGCCAGGAGCTTAAGAAGGAAAAGTATGAGAATGACCTGGATTTTATATCGTTGAATTAAGGGCTTGTTCAGAAGCAGAAACTAAGACCCATTCATCAGTAAAATCTGTTCTCAGTCTTTTTTCAGATTTATTCTAAACCATTTTATGTTAGTGTATTTTGAGACCAATTTATGTGCCTTTTTGGCTCACTTGGTGTACCAAAGGGAGCTACGCAATCACACGTTGGTTTTGGTATCAAGCGCTCATGCTTAACTTTGATCATCTTTCTAACAAACCACTGAAGGATCAGTGTGAAATTTTATGGGGAGGTACATATGGATGAACAGATTATAAATTGTTTGACTGGTGCAAATTGGTCCATAGGTGGCGTTTTATATCAAACAAATGGTCAAAACTCTTAAACCATTTGTCCGATCTACTTGAAATTTTGCATACCCATGTTAGTCAGGGTTGCTATGAAAGTCTGTAAGAACAAATTGATATGAAACAACACGCCAACATCAGCCAATCAAAATCGCCGCACGGCGGCCTGCATCTGTGTTGGCGCCATGCTAGCTTTGATCTTCTACTGCCAAACCACTGAAGGGATCAAGGTGAAATTTGGTACCTGAGTGTGATCCAGGCAAGCAGGAGAGCAGCAGCGAGCACACAGCCAGGGGAGAGCCTGCTACGGAGCAGGAAAAGCCTGCGGGGAGATCTGGGCTGGTCAAGAGGAAGATGCAGATCTGCAGGGGCGGGCCAGCAGTGGTGGCAGAAACACATCAAAGACTCCTGCTGGAGGTCAGGGGGCGGGGCCTGCAGGAGAGCACATGCAGTGAAGCATGTTACAATCCAGTGAATTTACAAGGTCAACCAAACAAAAACCTGTGTTGTTTTCTTAGTATTATGTTCCTCCGGGAGGGAGAGGGGAGACATATTGTTTTAGGCTCTATTCGCTGTCGCTGCTCCCACTTCGCTTTCCAGAGCCGTGAAGTCCAAAGCGCTTGCATGATCTTCACTAAAACTTTGCATACTTACTACTCAGGTCCTGCAGTGGTGCCTTTTGGTATGTGCCTGTCTGTCAGTCTGTCCGTCTGTCCCGGTGGGTTATGCAGGGAAGGGGCCGGGGGAGACCGCTTTTACAAGTAAAAACACATTCTAGTTGAAAAACTGATATTCTGAAGGATGCTGACAGGGTTATATAGACATATAGATCCCCAGACTCTTTGTCCCCAGACTTTTCATCCCTGGGATCGTTCATCCCCAATAATGCTTTACCCTCTTCCTGCATTATAACCCTAAACCTAACCCCTCACCCTAACCCTTATATCATGGTGATCCGTCCCTCATCCGTCCGGCCCATTTGTCTGTCTACAATGGTGGCATGTTTTGTCATCATTAGGGGATGAAAATCCAGGGATGAAAAGTCATTGGAGACGAAGAGTCCTGTAACCCGGGGATACGCCATCCTCTGAAGACTCTTGTTTACTCAAGTAGTCAGCAGATACAGGAACCCGAAGAAGTGTAATTTTATCTACAAAAACCCAAAACCAGTGAAGTTGGCATCGCTATGTAAATCGTAGATAAAAACAGAATACAATGATTTGCAAATCTTTTTCAACTTATATTCAATTGAATACACTGCAAAGACAAGATGTTTAATGTTCAAACTGAGAAACTTTTTTTTTTTTTTGCAAATAATCATTAACTTAGAATTTAAAGGCAGCAACACATTGCAAAAAAGTTGGCACAGGGGCCTTTTACCACTGTGTTACATCACCTTTCCTTTTAACGACACTCAGTAAACGCTGGGGAACTGAGGAGACCAATTTTGAAGCTTTTTCAGGTGAACTCTTCCCATTCTTGCTTGATGTACAGCTTAAGTTGTTCAACAGTCCGGGTCTCCGTTGTCGCATTTACGCTTCATAATGCGCCACACATTTTCAATGGGAGACAGGTCTGACTACAGGCAGGCTAGTCTAGTACCCGCACTTTTTACTCACGGAGCCATGCTGTTGTAACACGGCAGAATGTGGCTTGGCATTGTCTTGCTGAAATAAGCAGGGCGCCCATGAAAAAGACGTTGCTTGGATGGCAAACATATGTTGCTCCAAAACCTGTATGTACCTTTTCAGCATTAATGGTGCTCTTCACATATGTGTAAGTTGCCCATGCCTTGGGCACTAATACACCCCCATACCATCACAGATGCTGGCTTTTGAACTTTGCGCTTATAACAGTCCGGATGGTTTTTTCCTTTTTGGTCCGGAGGACACGACGCCCACAGTTTCCAAAACAATTTGAAATGTGGACTCGCCAGACCACAGAACACTTTTCCACTTTGCATCAGTCCATCTTAGATGAGCTTGGGCCCAGCGGCCGGGCGGCGCTTCTGGGTGCTGTTGATAAATGGCTTTCGCTTTGCATTGTAGAGTTTTAACTTGCACTTGCAGATGTATGATTTAACTGTAGTTACTGACAGTGGTTTTCTGAAGTGTTCCTGAGCCCATGTGGTGATGTCCTTTACACACTGATGTCGGTTTTTGATGCAGTACCGCCTGAGGGATCGAAGGTCACGGGCATTCAATGTTGGTTTTCTGCCTTGTCGCTTATTGCAGTGATTTCTCCAGATTCTCTGAACCTTTTGACGATATTACGGACCGAGATGATGAAATCCCTAAATTTCTTGCAATAGCTCGTTGAGGAATGTTGTTTTTAAACTGTTCGACAATCAGCTCACGCATTTGTTCACTAAGTGGTGACCTCGCCCCATCCTTTGTTTGTGAATGACTGAGCATTTCAGGAAGCTGCTTTTATACCCAATCATGGCACCCACCTGTTCCCAATTAGCCCGCTCACCTGTGGATGTTCCAAATAAGTGTTTGATGAGCATTCCTCAACTCTTCAGTCTTTTTTGCCACTTGTGCCAGCTTTTTTGAAAAATGTTGCAGGCATCAAATTCAAATGAGCTAATATTTGCAAAAATTACAAAGTTTACCTGTTCGAACATTAAGTAACTTGTCTTTTTGCAGTGTATTCAATTGAATATAGGTTGAAAAGGATTTGCAAATCATTGTATTCTGTTTTTATTTACGATTTACACAACGTGACAACTTCACTGGTTTTGGGTTTTGTATAATTGCAGTACCACACCAGAGAGAAATTCTACCACCTGAATGTGAGCAGCCATTCTTCATTTTTTGTTTTGTTGTTTTTGTTTTTGCATTTTATATACATACATTCTGGAAACTGAATATCGGACATTGACTTCAGTTAAAACTATCTATTTGAGTAAATGTTTACTTCCTTAGTTTTTAAAAAGCACTGCACCATATTCCTTTGTCTTCAAAGTGTTTGAAATACTGCACTTTTATGATGCTGATTGAAAAGAGCCCATTTTCGCTCTCAAATTTGAGTGTTTAAAGATTTCAATTAACTTCTTCCTCAATAATTTAATAGCATGCACGTATTCCAGACAGAAATCTTCCTTCATGCCTGCTGTTATTTCATCAACAAAAAAATCTCCAAAAATTAATTAGCTTTTTTCGATTTTAAGTTTTAGACATTTATTGAACATAATTTGATGAAAAGTATTAGAAAGTGACTGTTAGGTGCTGTTTTCCATTTCAAAAAACCTTTGAACCATATTTATGGCATTCATATTTTCTGAGATACGAGCTGTTTGCTTTTTTTTAATGGTGGTCAAAGTAGGCAGAATTTCACCAATTTGCCCTCAAAATGGAAGAGCCTATGATGTTTAAACTCAACAGGGCAGGAAGTAATCATTCCTTGCGTGTCCTGTGAAACTGAATCTAATCAATTATCTAATCAATTAAATTTGTTTAATTTGTTCATTTAGTAACTAAATGTGCATTTTTTTCCACATATGGTCCGGATGGGGGTTGATGTCTTTTTTTCCTTCATTAAATGAAATAATCACTTAAAAAACTGCATTTTGTGTTTATTTTTATGTATCTATATCTATTACGTATCAATACATTTGATGATCTGAAACATTAAAGTGTGACAAATATACAGAAACAGAAGAATTAAGAAGGGGCAAATACTTTTTTTCACAGTAGAGTCGCTTATATCATGATGAATAAAATGTCTTATTCACACTGTGAAAAGCAACTTCATAAAAAGAGGGAAAAAAAATGTAACAAATCTAAGTTAATTTATTGGTTCCTAGCTGGTGAAACTGTGACACAAAGTCACAAAACTAACAATGTGTTTGGCAGGCAAATGATGGTCAAACCAGATTTCTGTCATATTTGTTATCAGGTTGACAGGGACATATAATGGAAAACTCACTTTTTCAGTTCTTCAGCACATTTGATATCTAGAGTACTTTACCAACCCACTAACTGTGAGGAAACATTCGCCTCTCATTCTTTTGTGGGGTGCCTTTGTCATAACCTGTACGAAGAATACGCACATCACGATAATACGCAAGGCTATCAAATAAAACGGTCAATGGAGAAAGGAAAGGACGCCTGCACACTTACTCCAAGTCACTAAGAAATTTTTATTATTATTAATTTATTAAATTAGACAACGCTTTATCCAACTTAAGTACCAGCATATACTTGATATATGTTTGCGTTTGGAGCCTTGTACATTGTAATATCGCTTTGTCTTGAATACAATGTTTATGTGAAGATTTTTCCCATTTTTAACCAAACATATTTTTCTCATACGTGGTTGTATTATATTTTTTATGGGCTGAGGTTTTGATATCTAGTATATGCTGGTATGTTAGATTGTTCAATGTTAATTGTTTTTGTATGTATTCCCATTTGCCTCTGTCATGTTGTGTGTTGTTTTTTTTCTCCTTGACCTTTCTGGACGCCGGAGGGTTAACCACACCTATTACAATCAATTGTGTCAGCCTATTGGTGTGGCCAATGTATAAATATGGGTGTGTTCCCCTTTAAACACGATGACCAGATGAAGATCCGAGTTGGATCGAACGTTATCCTAATTTAATAAATAAATAAATTTTCTTGGTGGCTTGGAGTAAGTGTGCAAGCGTCCTTTCCTTTCTGCAATGCCTTTGTCAAAAACATGGGATTCAGCATACCATTCCGATTTGGCATACTGCAGGCCTTATGAAAAATGAAAAGGCATTCAGTTGTTTGTCTGTAGCTGATTGGGGCCGATGTGTGTCTGTGGCAGGAGCCTGAATGAGCTGAGGGTGTGCTGCTGGACTCGCACCGACACTCCCCAGGCATGGACCGACCTGAGCCGCGAGGTGCACAAGGCTGGAGTGGAGGATGAAGGAACAGAAGCTACAGGATGACATCAAGATTTATGGTAGAGAAGCTGCTGCTTCTGGTAATGATCTTACATGCTTCCGCCTTCACTATTCCTCCTGACCAAGTTATTTCTGTTTCATCTTTTGCTTATTTGACACTGATTTCAACATTGTGCAGTCTTTTTTCCTTAGTGTCTACTCATAAAGTACTGTGCCAAAGTTTTAAGCCAAGATTTAACATTAATTTGCATGAGGTGGAAGATGCTTCCAGAAATCATTAAATTTAAGGTTCCTAAATATTGAAAAAACATACTTTGAAATGCTGTAAACTGTTCAAAACAAACTGAAATCAGTACTGAGTGTGACAATTCCCTTGGCCTAAAAGTCTGGGGGCACTGTCCTGCAGTTTCAGAGTTTAGTTAGATTATTGGCTGTTTGGTTATTCTGAGCATATTGGGAATTTGCCACAGTTACTCTCTAGGCTCATGAGTTCACTTGTGTCTGTCCCCTCAGGTATTTGCAGACAGCCTTGATGATGTTAAGATCAGGGCCTCTGTCATGGCGTGTTATTTTAATGAACTGCATTTAGTGAAGTGCAAAGTTGACGCTCAAATGTGTTTTTTATCGACAGCACCACTAATTTGGAAAACAAAAAATAAACATTCGACTCCAAATTTAAATTTTAAAAATCTAAGACTTCTGCATGGTCCTGTATAATTTAATCAAAACCACTTGTGCTCCAGTGTAGTAATTTGCTTAGAAGTGGATGAGGCAATCTGACCTTACATGCCACAATTTTTAAAACTTAAGAACTAAAAGCAGTTATTTGCCTTGCTTTTTGATACTGGCATCTTTCCCAATTCAAATTCAAGCTCCCCCTAAATCAAAATTCCAATTCTCGGAGTCTGAGCTGGTTTTAAACTGTGCTTATTAAATGTTTTGCCTGTAGGGCTGGGCGATATGATGGGGCCATAAACATGCGGTCAGGATAGGAGGAACACATAGACAGGGGGGACCCTGGGACACGCCCCCAGAAAATTCTCAATTTTCTGCAATTCTACACAATTCATTTTGTAGCCACACTGAATGCCACCCTACTCTGCCTCCTCATCCTGTGCGTGACATAAAAACCGTATTTTATGCAGCAATTATGCTAGTGATGTAAGTTCGTACTAGAACTGAAATTACTCAGATGATCAAAAAGTGAGATTTTCTAGGGTCATATTCTTTTGATAATAAAAGTCAGTCTTTGATATTGGTGCCACTTTTTAACCATCAATAGTTGCTTTTTTTCTCTCTCCCCACCATCTCCCCTGCTCTCCCAGCTCCTATATCGGGCAATATCATGCTCAATAAAACTCTCAGATACCTTGAATGCGCCAGAGAGCATGAAAGAATTATAATCTATAAACTACAGACTACAAAAGATGCTGCTACACATATGAAGGCCACTTTTGAGTCTGTTCATTAGGATTAGACTGCTTTTGATATCATTTTTTTCAGTCTTAACCCCTCAATGTTTGCTCTTTTCTTTCACTCACCTCCATGTCGCCTGCTGTCCCTGGCATCTCATTGGCATGTTTCTCTCCATCTCTTTCATTACCCAGAATGCACCAGAGTGAACATGAAAGAATTACAGCCAGTGAACTAGGGAGAATGTTGATACACATATGGAGGCAATAACTTGGGATTTGACTGTTTTGATGTGTTGTCATCTCCTATCATATATTTTTTCAAGAGGATAAAATCAGATTTGGATTTTATCACTTTAACCATCGATCTTTTTGTTCATGGGGAGTTTTTCCTTATCATTACTGCAGACATGCTTTGCGGGATTCAGGCTAGGGTTTAACTATAAAGCGCACAGAATAATGTTTGAACTGCGCTTATACAAATAAAATTTGACTTAATTTCTGATTTGAGTTGTTTTTAAGCTGTTCTATCAATGGTAACATTCCACTGACAGCCAGGCAATGTTGATAACTTGGTGGTCAAGTGACTGTGTAATACAGGACATAGTTCTTGTCATATGCTGGCCAATACACTGAATAGCTACTTATTGATAGAATAGCATGAGGTTTCTGGTGTATACTGGTGCAGTATGTTGTAAACAAGTTTACAATATCAAACACCAAACACGGCAATTGTTGCCTTAGCGGAACATTGCAGGGCCAGGTCACGTGGGTAATGGAGTTAGAAAATTGGTGTTTTTGTATCATAGCTCCAAAACTAAGTAAGATAGAGTTATATTTCAGTCGGCTTTTGTGTAGAGGTTCCATAGTACTTCAAACATAATTTGCTATTTTGTTGTTTGAAGCACTAGGGAAGACCTACACAAAGCCAAAACTCTTACTTAGTTTTGAAGCTATGATACAAAATACACCAATTTTGTAACTCAGTTACCGCATGACCTGGCCCTGTATGCATGTTGTAAAACCCACAAAACAATACCAATGACGGAAATTGTAGGGGCGAAGGCTCAACGTGTTCTTTGGGCTGGTGTTAACAAGCGCAACCTCCTGGCCGGTGCGAATCACAATAAAATTGATATATTTTCTCCGTTCGAAGAACAGGGCGCAAAAGCACAATGGTTACAATTAATCTGACTCCATAATAAATTTAGAATACCAAATTTGGTCATACACTCGTTAAATATCTGACTCAAATTAGAATTAGAATTCATAATCTAGGGAAAACATTCGTGGATCTCTTTAAGTGGCTACACCTCAAACTTTTCGGAGACTACCGCTGTCACTAAACATATACTCCGGTATTAGCATTGTTACCGGATCCTAGGTTCGCTGACATATTGAGGATGGAAGTCAACCTTCACTGCAACAGCATCTTTTGGCGTGACTACAGCGAACCCAGATCTATGCACGCCCATGGGTTCCTTCAGGGAATTTTAGCAGATAACCGACTTTCGTCCATGGGTTTCTTAAGGCTAGAATCCCAGAACCGCAATACGAAAACCCTTTATGTAAGTAGATCATGCTTGTCTCCAACTTAATAAAAACCAATTCCCATACCAGGCTGCTGGCCAGTCATTCCTCGGTTGGGATTAAACCCCTAGGTATCCGTCAGTAACGTGGCTAGAAAAAGAATAAAAGGATTAGGAGTCACAGAGACTACGCAAGTTTAAAGGAATAATAATTTATTCACCAGGTAGGCAAGAGCTTAAATCAAACAAATCAAAAGTTAAACCAATCACAAGTTGATGTTAATTTAGAAAAAATGAGAGTGAAGTCATACCTGATGAAAAAAGGCCACACGCTGAGCAAGTGTGCGGAAGTTCAATTACGATATTCCATAATTCAGTATACTCACGCACTAACGTGGCGAGGAAGAGATCGGATAACATCTTCCCTAACAGCAGCCTATTTCTTTTCCTATAAACCAAACCAGCTATCCCCAAACCAGAGAGCCCCCATAAGTTAACCAGGTGGGATATAAGGTTACAGTTCTCAGAACTGAGACAGAGTCAGGCCATTTGATTGTGAAAGGGGGGGTTTGCAAAAAAA
>JAFJMP010000267.1:0-18865 GCA_029692085.1 Gymnothorax javanicus | reverse complement strand
ATGAATGGCGCAGAACAGGCTGCTCAGCCCAACTACAGTTTCAGTTTCTTTTGTACCATCGCGGAATATATCACTTCAGATACTCAATGCCTCAATGGTATCTAGCTTTAAGTCAAAGCCTGCTCTTGAAAACTCCTAAGGTCTCTGCCTCAACAATATGGTCAGGCAAGCTGTTCCACAACCAAATTACTCTTTGGGTGAAGAAACATTTCCGAATATCAGTGCTAAAGTTACCTTTAGTCAGCTTCCCATTTGTGACCCCGAAGTTCTGCTAACAACACTTGGTCGAAGGAATCCTACATAATTCACTTTGTTAATCCCTTTAACATATTTAAAGACCTCAATCAAATCACCCCTTAGTCTCCTTTTCCTGAGACTAAAGAGATTAAGGATCTTCAGCCTTTTCTCATAGCTTTCATCTTTTTAATACCCGAATTAACCGTGGCTCTTCTCTGAACTTTTTCTAAAGCCTCTATGTCTTCTTTTTAAGTATGGTCCCCAGAACTGTACACACATAATACTCTAGATGTGGGTCTGACGAATGTGTTGTACAAAAGAAGCATCACCTCCTTGGATTTGAACTCAATACTTTTTTGGTAATGTATCCCAGCATCCCATTGGCTTTTTTAACTGCTTACGGCAATGGCTAGAGCCTGTGAGGGTTTGGTCAACAATCACTCCCAGATCTTTTCTCTTGTGAAGCACATTCCAGTTTAAACCTCCCATGAAGTAATCCTGCCTAATGTTTTTATTACCTACATAAACTACTTTACATTTTCGCCATTAAATTTCATTTGCCACATTTCTGCCCAATTTCTGATTCTATCCAAATCATCCTGAATCACTTTAGTGGACTCTAAACTATTTGCCAAGCCCCCAATTTAGTATCATCTGCAAATTTCACTAATCTGCTCTCAATATTCCTATCAAGGTCATTAATGTAGATGAGGAACAGCAGGGGTCCCAACACCGATCCCTGGGGGACGCCACTCCCCACCATACCTAGCCCAGATGAGATACCACTGACCACCACTCTTTGTGTTCTGTCCTGCAACCAGTTATGAATCCACTTCAGAATACCACCTGTAACTCCCAATGGAGCTCATTTTAAAAAATTAGTCTTATGCGGTACTGTGTCAAATGCTTTCTGAAAATCCAAATATATGATGTCATAAGCCCTGCTCTGGTCATAGTCTTGGTGGCCTCTTCAAAAATTCCAGAAGGTTTGTCAGGCATGACCTTCCTTACGGAAACCATGTTGGCTATCCTCAAGATATTGTTACGCTCAAGAAATAAGTCCAGCTCATCTTTATGATAGATTCCAATATTTTGCATAATGCAAGTTAAACTGACTGGCCTGTAATTACCTGGCTCAGTACGTCCCCTCTTTTTATATATTGGTATTATATTGCCCTGTTTCCAATCATTTGGTATTTTCCAGTTTCTGAAGACCGCCTAAAGATGGCGGATAGCGGCTTTTAAAGATGATCTCATTAACTTCCCTGAGCACTCTAGGATATAAGCCATCAGGACCCGCTGCCTTATCTGCCTTTAGTTGATGCAACTTGTCTAATACTATGTTATCCCGAACCTCATTTCGCTAAATAATCTTGAGCATTGGACAAGCTCCTCTGGCCGAGCAAAGACCCGCTCTAGGCAAAATTCTCAACAAAGTAACCGTTTAAGGTGTCCGCACATCCTTGTTATCATATAGCAGCGATCCATTTTTATTCTTTATGCACTTAACCTGCTCTTTGACTTTCCTTTTCTGCTACAGTACTGAAAGAAGCGCTTAGGTTATTTTTTTGCCCCCCTCTGCAATTTTTGTCTTTCATACAGTCGCTTCAGCGTTCCTCAACTCTTTTTTTGACCACAGCCCCATTTTGCAGAATTCGCCTTAGTAATCTCATTGTTATCCTCTATGTACATCTTATAAAGATTCCTCTTTTCCTCAAACTCCTACTAATAGCTGCTGTCATCCACTGAGGATTCTGCTTTTCAGCTCTTTTTTGACACCTTTGGGAATGAATTTATCAGAATCAAGTAAAACCCCTAAATCTTCCTACATCTCATTTACAGACTCACAGTCCAGAAAGTCTCCCATTTTATTCCACTTAGATATGAGCGCTTATCCTGTCAAAAGTTTGCTCACCTAAAATTGAAAATTTTGTTTTTTTGGAGACACCTTTTTAACTTCCCATGAAACCTCAAAATTAATAGTAGAGTGATCACTTGTCCCAAGTGGCTCCAGTACCTCAACACTGCTAATTCTATCTGGGTCATTACAGAGCACCAAATCTAAAATTGCCTTCTCTCTTGTTGGTTTATTAACATACTGCACCAAAAATTATCATTTATGACATCTAGAAATTCTTCCTCCCCTACCCTGTCCTTTCACCATTTCCCAATCAATACCAGGATAATTTAAGTCTCCCATAATAATAGTCCTCCTCCCTCTACAAGCTTGCATAATCCTCTTAAAAAGCATTTCATTGACTGTACTGTCCAAAGCTGGTGGTCGATAGCATACACCTATGTTTAAACCAGTCTCGTGTTTGCCAGTGAGCCTGGACCCAGATATATCTTCACAGGGCAAGGAATGTTCAAGTTCAGGAATTTCCTGCACATTTATGTTTTCGTTCACATAGAGTGCTACACCCCTCCTCGCCTATTACATCTATCCTTCCTAAAAGAGCTTATAACCTTCTACATTATATTCATCTCCATCCTCTTCACTAAGCCATGTCTCTGTAATCCCAACTATGTCATAGCCTTCACTAATCATAACGGCCTCAAGTTCTCTAAATTTATTTTTATGCTTCTTGCATTTTAGATAAAACATTTCAGGTTATCACGAATGCTCTTCCCTTCGATTTCCCATGTGCCTGCTGCTCAAAGCCCCTCACCACACTTTTTTGCTGTAAAAATATATCATCAATAGTGCATGCAACGCTGTCAGCTTCCATCAGGGCAGTCTGCATTTCCCTCTGTGTAACACTCTCTAACCTCCCTGCCCCGACTCGTCTGACCACAGGGCACTTTGCCATTTTTTGCTACTGTCCATTTTAAATGAGCCTTGGCCCACAGAACACGGCGCTTTCTGGATCATGCTCAACAATGGCTTCCTTTTGCATGGTAGTTTTAGGTGGCATCTGTGGATGGCACGATGGACTGTGTTTACAGACAGTGGTTTCTTGAAGTATTCCTGGGCCCATTTAGTAATGTCAATGACAGAATCATGCCAGTGAGTGATGCAGTGGTGGTGTCTGAGGCCCAAGATTACGGGCATCCAGTAAAGGTCTTCGGGCGTTGTCCCTTACGCACAGAGATTTTTCCAGTTTCTCAGAATCTTTTGATGATGTTATGCACTGTCGATGATGAGACCTTCAAAGCTTTTGCAATTTGACGTTGAGGAACATTGTTTTTTAAGTATTCCACAATTTTTTTACACAAGCCTTCACAGGTTGGAGAGACTCTGGCCATCTTTACTTCTGAGAGATTCAGCCTCTCGAAGACATCCCTTTTATGGCAAATCAAGTTACACACCTGATACCAGTTAACTTAATTACTTGCTAAATGTTCTTCAGCTGATTCTCTTATGTATTAATTGCTTTTTTAGCCCTTTTTGCCTGTGTCCTAACTGTTTTGAGACCTGTTGCAGCCAGAAAATTTGAAATAAGTTCATTTTGTGGATAAAAATGTAAAATGTCTCAGTTTCAACATTTGAAATGTTATCTATGTTCTATTGTAAATAACATATTGGCTCATATGATCTGATAGTCATTGCATTTTGATTTTATTCACAATTTACACTTCATCCCAACTATTTCGGAATTGGGGTTGTAATAGGACCCCAAAAATTACATTTAAAATTAAATATCTCAAAAAACTAAAAAGAAAAATCAAACATCTGTACAGATGCAACGTAATTCAGAACTAGCTGAATTTTTTAAAGTTTGAACGGAATCAATAGCTTAAACGGAGTAGGAGAAGTTAGACGGCAAAATTTAGGCGGAATAAGAAAAAGAAGAAGAAGAAATAAGAGAATAGCGTGTGCTGCTTCACTGAAGTAAGCACACAATAAGTGCAGTGCGATCTGGGATTTCGTAGGTTGGTGAGCTGGGCGGCTGGAGGCGTGTCCTTAAAACATGAACACAAATAGGAGGGAACCAACCCAAGGAGAGTTTTATCAATAAAGGCCAACCAATGCATACATCTGTGTATATAGAAAGACGGCCGATCAGTCTGCAGACAAGACACAATGATGGGTGAGATGTTTACATCCAATGATGAATTTAAACCACAATGATACACAGAATCCAAGAATTGCAAACACTGGGCAGTAGCACCTATGTACTAAACATCCATAGTCTATAAAGGGCAAGAAGGTTGATGATACAAGGTATTTTCTAGCTCTAAATGAAAAGCAGGATCTGTTTAAAAAATAGAAGCCAAATTTCACTTTCAGCTTAGCAACCAGATTGGCAATGAGAGACTTAACCCTTTAGGCCCCAGAGTTATTTTAGGAAAATATTCCAGTTTCATTTCAAGATTTCAAAAGGATGTACCTTGAAAGTGGTGAGAGATAAAGGCATACTGTAAATGACAAAGATATTCATTATGACCCACAGTTTGTGATGGAAGTAAATTTACTCATCAAATAAGCATATAGTGACATCACTAGGCGGCGGCTGTATTGGATTACATAACTCTCAACAAAACTGAATTTTGAACATATTTACACAGTAAATTTTTGTTTGTTTTGTTTTTGTCGTCTCATCCTCAAAATAAAGGAATAGGAATCTGATGGGAGTAAATTTACTCATCTAAGTTGCATATTGAGATATCTATAGGCGGCTGAAATATTGGATAACATAACTCTCAGTAAAACTGAATTTTGAACATATTTACACAAATTATTATTATTTTTTTTGTCTTCTCATCCTCAAAATAAAGAACAGGAATCAGTAAAAGGTAAAACAGACAGTAGTAAAATGTAGTTTTCTAGTAGCCCACCAGCCAAGTAGCACAGAAGCCTAATCTGTCTATCTATCAAGATGGCATTGTTTGTAGTTTTCATTCGCTGGTCAGCTGTATCTACTCCTCCCATAAAGGAGTTATAACTGTCAACGCACTCTTGTTTCTTGATTTTACGAAAACCAGTCACATTTCCCATGGTTCATATACATTTCTGAAGTCTGCATTATGATCAATGCTGGTTTTTGTGGACTGTCGTTGCATGCTGTACACAGACGACTGTTACTTTCACTTTCATCACTCAGCGACTAATCGTCATCTGAGGGTAAATATTTCCCATCAGGATCAGAATATGGCAAGTACCTGACTAAGTACTTCATCAACGGAAAAAAAAAAAAAAAAAAAAATCCTTTCAGCATTCTGTGTGTTTTTTGCGGTATTTCGCTCTCGATCTTTTCTCTGCTGTCTATTGCTCAGCTTTCTCTGACTCCACTTACTGGGGCACCCTCGCTGTGTTCACTCCGCTCGCTCCACCCAATTTAAAAGCTCTGTTTCCTCGACTTTTTTTGAATAAAGACACACCTCTAAATTACGTCACGATTATTGCTACATATGTTCGCCATCTAGGGTACAGAGTAGTCACAAGATTTGGCAGTATATTTGGAACAATAGCCTGTTCTTTTTGCAGCAATGTTGCTTTGTCGCAATTTGCGACTTTGGCGCTCAGAGGGTTAAATGATAACTGATGATCAGTGACAAAGCCCAAGTACTTATAACTGGATACTATTGTAGTTCAATTACTTTTCCTTGAGTGGTCAGAATGTTTCTGTAAGTGAAGCTGAACAACATCAAATGCAGTCTGTAATAATTCAAGGCATGTACAACAGATGACGAGCAAAAGTAAATAATAGTATTGTCGGCATAAAATGGTACATAGCATTTGACATGTTTTCACATAAATTGCTTTTTTCATCAGGTGTGTCCAATCTTATCCAGAAAGGGCCGGTGTGGGTGCAGGTTTTTGTGCTAGCCAGCAGTGCTACAGCACCTGATTCCACTAATGAACTAATTAGGGGTTTCATTTAGGACCTTGGTGGGTAGAATCAGGTGTGTTAGTGTTGGGCTCTAACAAAAACCTGCACCCACACCCTTTCTGGATAAGATTGGTCACCCCTGGTTTACATTGATAGAGAACAATATTGACCCTATCACTGAACCTTGTGGCACACCTTTTGATACTGTAAGAAAAGAGGAGGTAGATCCTGCCATCTGAACGCGTTGCATTCTATCAGACAAATAGTTAGTAAAACCAAGATGGCGCTTTGCTTGGAAATACCAGTGTGATAAAGGATATTGATTAATACACTGTGGTCAACTGTATCAAATTCTTTTGATAAAGCAACAGTGCCAAGCCAATTTTTTTGCAGTCTATTGCCCCAACAATGTTGTTTGTTACTTTGAGGGCAACAGTGAAAGTGCTATGTCATTTGCTAAAACCAATTCAATCAGGAGAGACTCAAGTGAAACCAGGAAATATTATGCGTTGATCATAAGTGGATGAAAACATGTTTAGAATTAGACAAGTCTTTGGTGCTTGGACTCTTCGGAAGACTCAGAGAGCATGAGCACCGCCTCAGAGCAGCAGCAGGATAATCTCGGGCAGAGTCCAGACACTGGTGGCAGTGATGGCTGAAGGCTGTCAAAGCTGGAGTGGCAGTACAGAAGGTCTGACGAGAGCAGGGTGGCGTTGGGGAGGAGGAGGGCCAGCAAACGGCAGAATGAGCGAACTAGGGCAGGGAGAAATTACTTATTTTAAAAAGCCAGCAGCAGAATGTTTGGCTAGCAATGCGAATATGGTGTGCCACAGTTGGATAGAGGAGATCAGCTGCTACACCAGCTGACAGCTCAATTGACAGCCCCAAACAATGACTGCAGAGATTTACGAGTGAGCATGCATGTGAATGATATGAAAATAAACGGAGTTGAAGTGCACAAGAGAGACTTCCTGATTGAACTTTCGCTAAGCTTCATTTCAATCAGAGAGACTCAAGTGAAACCAGGAAATATTTATTATCGTTGAGTATAAGTTGATGAAACATGTTAAGAATTAGACAAGTCTTTGGCACTTGGACTCTTCGGGAAGACTCGTAGAGCAGGAGCATGGCTCAGAGCAGCAGCAGGAAAAATCCCAAAAAATAAGGGGCGGAAGCCCCCGGAAGCACAGCCTGATGAATCCCCCAAGGAAAGGAAGGAATACTCACCAAGTGGGAACAACAAAACAGACGGAGAAGCACTGGCTGCTGAGAGTGGAAAACATGATGAGCATGACATGGAACACAAATGAGGTCTAGAGGACTGTAAAAATCCGGTCATTAGCTAGCAATGGCTAAGGAGCTGCAAAGCCCCACTCGCACGTGCACGATAGCCAGCAATGGCTAAGGGCTGCAAAGCCCTGCATTTTTTTTTCCGTTAGCCAGCAATGGCTAAGGGCTGCAAAGCCCTGCTTGCGAGAACACAATAGCCAGCAATGGCTGGGGGGCTGCAGAGCCCTACATGCAATAGTAAGATACAGCAGAAATACAGATAAAAGCCAAATAGCCAATCACCAACCACCAGTTATTTGCAAGCTTTCCATGGACTGTTAAGGCTTCAGGGATCTCTGGGCTTCGATCATAGCAGATGTTTCAGGGCGCACGTAGGATGCATATGCCGATGATGACCAACGGCCCGGTTGTTGGAAAGGCTGTAGATGTACCTTGCATAGCCGCCGAAGTAGCAGCACCTATTCTGATGACCCAGTATTGGTTGGGGGCTATATCGCATCTCAATAGGGTCTGATATAAGTAGGTGCTAAACCAGCACTTAGAAATAGGATTACTATCTGGAGTCAGAAAAGGGGGGGGGGTCAGGTTCAGACAGAGGCTTAACCTTTAAATATTCGCACATGGAAGGATTAGAAAAAGGCTTGGGAAAAGATGGGTCAGAACATCTAGCACCAAACACCAGCTACCAGACCTCTTAAATAGTGGAGTTTGAAGTGACGAACATCAACACAATAAGGAATAAATCCAGAGACGGCCCTGACTGAAAAGGTTTTGGTGGCAAATGCAGAGAAACACAAATAAGGCAAACATTCTCCATGCAAAATCATGCAGTTTTAGGGTAGAGGGAGCGAGACCCTTTCTCATGTAGAACCTAGCGTAATCTAAATAAGGCTGGAGGGAGGCTGAAATAGTGAAGGGCTGCTGATCCTAGAGAGGGACTGCAACCGTGTTGCGCTGGCGTTTGGGCAAAGGTTCCTGAAAACCTGAAAATTAAAGCGTGACAAAGAATCGGGCAATTACATTGGCGACCTGGCACATGGGGAGTTGTAATAATTTTTTTTTTTTTTTGTGAAACCGATAGCCAGATGATGCACCTCTGGAAGTGCATGATTTCGAGTGAGGATGAGCGACCTTTGTTAATGATGCTTACTAGGCTTCATTGTCACACAGGATCATGGCGCGATTTGCGATGCCCAAATTGGAGTGGCAGCCCTCATCCAGGGAAATGACATTGTGCAGTTTAGACACAGGCAAGGCCGAACGCAGTAGACGGAAAATGATTTGCGTCTTTGGGGAACCACGCGATCGCTAAATTTAGATGGCCAAGGAGAGAGATGCACAACCCCTCAATGTAAAATCGCCACAAAGCGTAAAACTCCCCCTAAACGTAATAAAAATTAACGCTAAACGTAAAACTCGCCCTAAATGTAATAATTTCTAACTCAAAACGTAATAATCGACCTACCCCTAAAAAAGTGAAATTTCTAACACAAAACGTAAATACTCAGCCTCCCCCTAAATATAATAAAAACTGTCTTCTAAGCGTAATATAAGCATGCCTGCTGACAAAACCTTGTATCTTCAAAATGATAAACTTTACAGAAAAATAAAAAATAATAATAAAATAATATAAATATATCAATATAATTTTAACTATAAATAAAATAAAAAATTTTTTAATTTTGCATGTAAGAATAGTGGACATACGAGTTTTATTTCTTATCAATTTGGAGATACGTGGTTTTACCAGCAGGCTTGATTTATATTCAATCTTTTGTTGTTCATGAAGTGAGATTCAAGTGTTCGACAATGCATTAAACAATATTTCAAGAATGCGCCGAATTTGACTATTCAACAGGTGCTGCCTCACTAGCAGCCAAATCCGCCAACCAAAATTTACGTCAGATCTATCATAGATAAAGATCGACGGTGATTCCTCAAGGATTTTTTGACGTTAGTAAGTGCTGCCTTACAGTGACTACCTGAAACATCCCTCTTTCCATAATTTTAACCCACTCTCGCCATACTTGTTGCAGGCCAAACTTTGAGCGAACCATATTGTATTCGTGCTATAACTCCTATAGGGGAGACCAGGGATGATAGTAACATTTTTTGTTTGAGGATCTGTAACTCAGGGATTCTTTTATGCCAGATCTCTCAAACTTTGCAGCATAGTATCCATGTTTGTTAACTACAAATAGCACTCACTTAGACATCTATAATAAAATCACAGAACATGTGAATTAGCATCAAATACGAAGAGTGCACTTGTTACAACCCACCCCGCTGGTGGGATGAGTTGTAACACCGGGTGGGGATAGATGTAACACTGAGAGGCAATCTGCTGAAATAAAATATTCTAAATTCAATTCTGCAAGGACTTTATTGAAGAATAAAGATTTAATATTATCTACAAGCTGAACCATTTTAAGTAAATGAAAGGCAAAATTCCTCCAAAACTTAATTCAGAGCAAAACAACTGCTGCTTGTATGTTTGCATGAGCACCTATTTGCATGCATGTGTTAAAGTAGAGGTCTGTGTGTGTGTTTGTGTGTGCGTGTGTGTAGGTATAAGCGTGTTTGTGTGTGTGTGTGTGGGGGGGGGGGGATTGCTGTGTGCGTGTGTGTGTGTGTGTGTGTGTCAGTTGGTTTAGGTGTGTGTGTGCGTGCGTGTGTGTGTATGTGTGTGTGTGTCCAGGACTATTCTTTCACTCACTGTTGCAGTTGTGGCAAATGTAGGTGGCTGCCCCCGGGATGCAGGCTTTGTGGGCTCAGAACAGACAGTGTTACAACTATCCCCACCCCAGGCGGCCATTACATAGCTTGCTTTTTAAGCATGTGGGTTTAAAGTTAGCATGAATGCAAAGTACCTGATTAAACTAAAAATGTAAGAATTCCAGACACTCAGAGAATAATTGGATCAAAAAGAAGCAAAAAGGGACAAAAAGCCTTTATTATTTAACTGGCTAAACAGTTAAAAAAGCCGACATGTTTCGACCTATGCGGTCTTCGTCAGGGTGTAAAAAGTGCCATAGGCCAAGGCAAACGTATATAGACATAACAACCAATAGGGAAGGTGAGACAAGTCACCTGATGACCTAAATAGGTACAAAGGATGTATGTGGTTTAAGAAAATAAATGGACAACAAATTCACAAAAACAAACAAGTAAATACAAAAAGGAAATGTATATGTATTGTAATGTGGGAAAAAAAAGCCACTAGATGGCAGTATTGACTTTTTTTTTTTTTGTTAAGCCCAGTCTGGTGCTAGGTTTGGGGCATGTCCTGGGCATGCCTCAGAGGGGGCTGGAAAAGAGTATATAAGGAGAAAAATTGAGAGAGTGAAAAGTAGTAGGAGAAATTGCAAGGAGAAATTGTGGAAGGATACATTTGACCAGACCTGTCACTCTTTTCAAGACCTGTGAAGCTTTTTGTGGATTTTTGCCTGTGTTGGAGCATTTTTCTGTCCAAGGACATCGCAACACAGCAGCCCATCTCAATTACCAGGGGACTGTAAATATCTCATTTTTTTTATTTCAATCTTGGTCAGTAGGGTAGATTGTAGATTAGTTCTAAGTGTTTGTTTAATTAAATCTGTTGAAGTTTAAGAATTTTGTCTGTCATCCCTTGCTGTCCGTGACGTCATAACAAATTGGGGCCATAACAAACTGGGGGCTCGTCCGGGATAGACCATTGTGTGAGTCATTTATTGAAAATCTAAAATTTCAAATTGTGAAATTGTTTTTTGAATTGTCCTAGATATATATTGACAGATCAACAGCAATGGATGATTTCTTGGCATCACCAACCGTAGAGGTTTTGAAGTCTTTGAAAAAGACAGAACTGCTAGAAATATGCAGACAGTTAGAGCTGACAGATGTAAAACCAGCCGTGCGAAAAGCAAGACTGGCTAGAGAGATTGTTGAATATTACATTGATGAAAATGTGTTTGCACCAGGAGATCTGGAATAGTTTCCAGTGGAAAATCCAAATGTAGAATTGGAACTTAAATTAAAAATGCAAGAGATTGAAAGGGAGGAAAAAGAAAAACAACGAGAGTTTGAGAGAAAGAGAGAAAAGAAAGGGAGGAAAAAGAAAAAGGAGAGTTTGAGAGAGCAGAAAGAGAGAAAGGCAGTTTGAGAGAGAGAAAGAGGAAAGAGCAGAAAGAGAGAGACAGAGACAGAGAGATTTCAATTTAGAAAAATTAGACAGAGAAGAAACGCTCCAAATGGAGCTACTAAAAATTAAAATGGAAGCTGAAAACAAATTTTGTGCTAGCCAGGAGGTAAAGCTGGTGCCTCCATTCTCGGAGAAGGAGGTTGATAAGTATTTCCAGTGCTTCGAGAAGGTAGCTAAGAGTTGCCAGTGGCCAAAGGAACACTGGCCTCTGATGTTGCAAACTGTCCTCAAGGGTAAAGCTCAACAAGCCTATTTGGCTTTGTCTGCAGATGATTCCTCTGATTATGAGGTTGTCAAAAAGGTTATTTTGACAGCTTATGAGTTGGTTCCAGAGGCTTACCGACAGAAATTCAGAGGTCTGAAGAAATCTGACAATCAGACTTATATGGAATTTGCTAACGAGAAGAAGGTTTGCTTTGAGCGCTGGTGTACTCCTATGGAGGTCAAGGATGATTTCAACTCACTAAAAGAGATGGTGTTAGTTGAAGAATTCAAGAACTGTGTCAAGGATGATATTAAGACCTACCTTAATGAGAAGCAAGCACTGAATTTGCAATCAGCTGCCAAGTTTGCAGACGAATATGTTCTCACACATAAGTCCAAATTTCAGTCTAGCAGTAACAATAGATGGTCCCAATTTCAGAGGAAAGGTAACGGTGATACCCAAGATTCCTCACCTAAAGACAAAGACAAATCTGGTGATGGTGCTCAGAAATCCAGTCAAAGGTCTGATCAAAGTGTGAAAACTGACAGTGACAAAAGTGGTCTAGTTTGCAAGAAATCTGGTCATGTTACAACTAACTGTTGGTTCCTTAAAGCTACGAAAGAAAAAGAAAAGGATACCAAACCCAATGCCTTTGTGAAGACAAGGTTAGAAACCCCTGTAGTAGATGACCGATCTGCTAAATTGCCTGCTCCTTGTGAGGCTAAGAAGCCTGATACTGCTGACTTTGTGAGGGAGGAATTTCTTCCATTTGTGTCAGAGGGATTTGTGGCTCTGAATGAGCATTCTCCTCCTGTACCCATATATATCCTAAGGGATACCGGAGTTTGTTAGTCACTTTTGTTGATGGACTCCTTGGAGTTACGTGATGAGACCGCTTCTGGGGATTTCATACTTGTACAAGGTACTGAAGGGAGGACTGTATCTGTACCCCTGCGCTCTGTATTCTTGAAGTCAGATTTAGTTACAGGACAGGTAAAGGTGGGACTTATGTTAAGTCTACCTATCAAAGGGTGTTTCTCTGTTGCTAGGCAATAACCTGGCTGGGGGCAATGTAGTTCCCCTGTTCATCTTCACAGCCGAGCAGCACTGAAGATGGCGATGAAGACCCATCTCTGTATCCTTCCTGTGCAGTGACTCGTGCTATGGCCAAGAAGGCTCAAGAAGAAGATGATGTGGTGCCGTCCAGCACATTGAATAGTCATGACTCAGGTGGTTCGCCTCATGACTCTGTTCAGCCTACTATGGTTTCTCCGTTTGAGGACTTATCAGACACTTTTATCAGTTCTCTGTTCAGCCAGCCAGATGGATCTGGAGATTCTGATGTGTCTGGAGACTTGTCTCTGTCCAGAAAGCGGTTGATTCAGGAGCAAACCAATGATCCTGAAATTTGTGTACTAAAGAAGAGAGCCCTTCCTGAAAAAGAAATAGATGCAGTTCCAGTTGGGTATTATGTCAAGGATGGAGTGTTGATCTTGGGAAGTGGCGCCCTCCTGATATCCCTGCCAATGCAGATTGGGCAGTGGTCAAGCAAATTGTTGTTCCGAAGGTCTACAGGAATGAGATCTTAACAATGGCTCATAGTTTGCCTTTAGGAGGTCATCTTGGTGTTAACAAGACTGTTGACAAGATCATGAAACACTTCTTCTGGCCTGGACTTAGGAAAGATGTTTCCAACTTTTGCAAAACCTGTCACACTTGTCAGGTAGTTAGAAAACACCAGTTAGACCCACCTGTAGCTCCATTGCAGCCTATCCCAGCATTTGGGGAGCCCTTCTCCAAGGTCATCGTTGATTGTGTTGGTCCATTACCCAAGACTAGATCTGGAAATCAGTACTTGTTGACAATCATGTGTGCATCTACCAGATTCCCTTAAGCCATACCTCTACGCAACATCAAGGCAACTGCAATCTCGAAGGCTTTGATAAAGTTCTTCACGTTGTTTGGCCTTCCCAGGGAAATTCAGTCAGATCAAGGTAGCAATTTCACTTCGG
The DNA here is from genome assembly GCA_029692085.1 of Gymnothorax javanicus. Lineage (NCBI taxonomy): Eukaryota > Metazoa > Chordata > Actinopteri > Anguilliformes > Muraenidae > Gymnothorax > Gymnothorax javanicus. Next base: position 5,167 of record JAFJMP010000267.1, on the reverse strand, counting down.
ATTGTTTCAGCAGGTTGTGTATGAACTAGGTGCGAAGCAGATTCTTTCCAGTGCCTATCATCCAGAGAGTCAGGGTGCCTTAGAGCGGTTTCATTCCTCTCAAGACAATGATGAGGATTTATTGTTATGACCATGAGAAAGACTGTGATGAAGGTGTTCATTTGCTGTTGTTTGCAGCTAGAGAAGCAGTGCAGGAGTCTACTGGATTCAGTCTGTTTGAGCTAGTGTTTGGCTATGAAGTGAGAGGACCTTTGCTATTGTTGAGTGAACAATGGCAAGAGAAAGAGCCGCATATCAGTCTGTTAGACTATGTTAGCAAGTTCAAGGAAAGACTGCGTGCAGCCAGAGCTAGCCAAAGAGAACTTGAAATCAAGTCAGGGAAAAATGAAAACTTGGTATGATCATAAGGCTAGAAGCCGTGAGTTTAAAACCAGGAGACAAGGTCCTTGTGTTGTTTCCCTTGCAGTCCAATCCATTGCAGGCTAGATTTCATGCTCCTTATGAAATTCTGACAAAAACTCAATGATCTCAATTACATTGTGAAGACTCCAGATAGGAGAAAGCCAAAAACAGTTGTGTCACATTAACATGCTGAAGCCTTATCATGATAGGAATGCTAGGGTTGCAGCTGTCACTTGGATCCTCCTATGGTCGAGACTTGTGAAGATGAGGGGAGTTTCAAGATGATGAACCTAGAATTAAAGCTGAAGTTCATTCATGTAAATTGTCAAATTCTGAAGTGTTGCAAAATCTTGATGTAAAACTCCAGCACTTAGAACCCTCACAGAAAGATCAGTTTGAGAAGTTGATCAAGAGATATAAAGATCTATTTCCTGATGTTCCAAAGAGAGTTTCTATAGCCTCTCATGATGTAGATGTTGGTGATGCCAAACCAATAAAACAGCATCCGTACCGGATGAATCCTGAAAAGAGAAAGATTGCTGAGAAAGAGGTTAAGTACATGTTAGAACATGATATTATCAGACCCTCTAACTCAGATTGGAGTTCACCCTGTGTTCTAGTTCCAAGACCTGATGGAAGTACTAGATTCTGTACAGATTATCGCAAAGTCAATGCTGTAACTAGAACTGATGTGTTTCCAATACCTAGGATTGATGATTGTATCGATGGAGTAGGGCAAGCAAAGTTTCTGACCAAGATTGATTTATTGAAGGGTTATTGGTGTGTGCCTTTAACTGAAAGGGCCAAGAGCATCTCTGCTTTTGCCACACCATCTGAGTTATACCAGTGAAGTCCTTATGAAGTCCTACCCTTTGGCATGAAAAATGCCCCAGGCACGTTCCAAAGGATGATACAGTCTACAATCGCCGGATTGCCACACACGGGTGCGTACATCGACAACCTGATCACATGGGTGACTCCTGGGAAGAACATCTGAAAGATGTAGAGACGTTGTTCCAGCGCTTGACCCAGGTTAACCTGACTGTTAACCTGAACAAGAGTGACTTTGGTTGTGCTACTGTCACGTATCTTGGCTCCATCATAGGCCAGGGTAAGGTGGCACCCATGAATGCTAAAGTCCAAGCCATCATGGACTTTCCAGTTCCTGACAACAAAAAAGCTTTGCGCCGCTTCCTTGGAAATTAAGCATGTAAAGGGTACTGGCAATGTAATTGCGGATTGCTTATCCCGTGTTTGAGTATGCGTATATATATCACGTGTTTATTAACATATTGTATTATATGTATATATTTATACAAGTGTCTACTTAACCATTTTTGTATTGAAAAGAAAATTTTTGCCTTTATGTGTCAAAATTTTTCCCTTTTGGAATGGAGGTGTAATGTGGAAAAAAAAAGCCACGAGATGGCAGTATTGACATTTTTTTTTTTGTTAAGCCCAGTCTGGAGCTAGGTTTGGGGCATGTCCTGGGCATGCCTCAGAGGGGCTGGAAAAGAGTATATAAGGAGAAAAATTGAGAGAGTGAAAAGTAGTTGGAGAAATTGCAAGGAGAAATTGTGGAAGGATACATTTGACCAGACCTGTCACTCTTTTCAAGACCTGTGAAGCTTTTGTGGATTTTTTGCCTGTGTTGGAGCATTTTCCTGTCCCAGGACATCGCAACATAGCAGCCCATCTCAATTACCAGGGGACTGTAAATATCTCATTTTTTTATTTAAATCTTGGTCAGTAGGGTAGATTGTAGATTAGTTCTAAGTGTTTGTTTAATTAAATCTGTCGAAGTTTAAGAATTTTGTCTGTCATCCCTTGCTGTCTGTGACGTCATAACAAATTGGGGCCATAACAGTATACTCATATAAACATATAAAGATATGGAAAAACAAGATGTGCAAACATAAAAAAACAAGAGATCTCAATATAGAAAGAGAATTATAAAAAGTCTTTTTTTCAATATCCTCATTTAACCCTGGATAATTAAGGGCATCAAATGTATGAATCCAAAAGGCTTCCCGTTGACAAATCCTTTTAAATCTATTGCCGCCTCTGATAGGCGCTCTAATATGCTCAATACCCTCGATTTTAAGAAGGGAATCATTGTTATTATGTGCCTCCGTAAAATGTCTGGCAATGGGATACTGCGTGATTCTTCTAGCGAATGGGCGTGATTTATGCTTTCGACTAAGCGATCATGAAAGACGTCTCTTGGTTCGGCCAATGTAAAAATTCCGGACAGGGACATGACAAGCAATAAACCACGTAAACAGTGTTGCAATTAATAAAATCTAGATGCGTATATGTTTTCCCAGTTTTGAAATCCGAGAAGGATTTAGTTTGGAGGATAGGGGAGAGCCGGAAAAGTAACGTGGGGACTAAAGTTATACAGCGATTTACTCACAGCCATCCGCACTTCGACAAGGCCAAATTAGGTCAGCACGCCCAGCTCGTGACACTCTCCAGACCTGGGAAAAATCTTGAGGTTTCATCACTTCCCCGCAAAATGAGACCGGGAAGACCGTTTTCCACAGTGGTGAGTAAATTCAGACAGATGGTAAACTTTTTTGATTTAAAGATTGTCTTTATCACTCCATGTGTCATATTAATGATGAAATGATAGGTCATTTAGTTTTGTAACATTTCCTGAAGTTTGAAATGTCAGACTTTTTCCACTTTAGAAGCAATCCTGGTTCAAATGTCAGGAGTCACTGTCGGCGCGGTAGTAGCAACAGTTGAATATGGGAACGTCGGTCACTGGACGTTGCCAGGGTTATGGGATGCAGTCAATGGACTATCCATGATCTTTGGACACGTCTCCAACAAACTGGCACCACAGCAGACCGACCTCGTTCGGGTAGACCACGCGGTGACGACACAAGCAGAAGGGCCGACAAATCGTCTTCGTCATTTGCGTAATCGATTTCTCACTGCAACGTCCACTAGGAATGAATTGTTTAGAGATGTGACTGCCCAAACCATACCTAATCGCCTGCGCACTGCTCGTCTCCATGCACGCCGCCATATCGTGGACCAATTTTAACCCAGTTACACCGGCGCCAACGGCTTCTCTGGGCACAACGACATCTGAGATGGACTCAGCGTGATTGGAATAGGGTCGTTTTTAGTGACGAATCCAGATTCACTTTGCACCGCTGATGGGAGAGTTAGAGTTTGGAGGAGACGGTGAATGCAACGCCCAGTGTTGTGTGCAGGAAGTGGACCGCTTTTGGGGGCGGTAGTGTTATGGTTTGGGGTGCCTTTAATGGTCCTGCCCGTTCCCGACTGATGGTCGTTCAAGGAAACCTAACTGCTGCAGGATACAGAGATCAAGTGCTCATTCCAGAGCTTTTGCCATTCATGGCAGCCTGCGGCCCAGGTCTGACATTCCAACACGATAATGCCAGACCTCATAATGCCAATTTAACGCGGAATTTTCTTAGAAATGCTGGCATCAATGTCATGGAGGGGCCCTCAAGGTCTCCCGACCTTAATCCCATAGAACATGTATGGGATGTGTTGGGCAGAAGACTCTCATCAAGTAAGGAACCCTCCACAGAATTTGCAGGAACTTTGTGCCATGTTGGTTCAATTATGGCGACGCATCCCCAAGCTGTGTTCAGACGCATCATTCAATCCATGAGGAGACGTTGCGTCGCAGTTGTGAACGCTCATGGAGGGCATACGCGCTATTGACATGCTTTCATCAAGTTGTAACTTACCATTTTTACTCTCTTGCATTTCCGTAGCATTTCGGTGGAACTGGTTACATTATGAACATGATTTTTATGGTACACCGTCCTTAATGGGTACAGAATAGAATTAAATCATTATTTAAAACCACTTTTCTTGTATGTTCAATTTATCGACCAAACGAAAGTGTGAAGTTTCTTTTTGACTGAGTATATAAAGAGAGCAGCTGATATACTGTATATTTTGGCCTGAGTCCTAAAAGAGGTTGGAGTAACACTGCAGACAGAGCTACACCACTACCGCCATTTGCCTAAGATAGCAAGCACCTCTGCTCTGGATCTGCCCGCTCTGAGCCGGATCAGCTGGAGTCGGCACAGAGCCGGGCAGATCCGAGCGGAGGTGCTTGCTATCTGGGGAATTAACCTCTTTTTTCATGCTGTTTTAGGTGCAAAAGTTTGCATATGAGCTGGCCGAAAATATTGGCCTCAAAACTCCATCTTCATGGGAGAAAAACCAGACGGCAGGGAAGGATTGGCTCACCTCCATCCTCGAGCGCAACAAAACCCTGTCCATCCGTCGACCCCAAGCCACCAGCATGTCCCGTTCCACCAGCTTCAACGAGACCAATGTGACAGCGTTTTTTAAAAACCTAAAGACTGTCCTCACCCGCTATAATTTTGAAGCAAAGGACATCTGGAACATGGATGAAACAGGTAAAAATTTATTTTTAGATAAATAAAAAAGCAACGGTGATTTGCAACAGCAATAATTCATTCCATTTATTATTTCAGGAACCACAACGGTTCAAGCACCAAACAAAATCATTACCACCAAGGGCAGCGCCAGGTCGGTGCTGTAACCTCTGGGGAAAGAGGACATTGGTGACTGCTGCCTTTGCTGCCAATGCACAAGGCAACTTTTCCCCCCTTATTTTATCTTCCCAAGGAAGAAGTTCCAGGACCACTTCATCCGGGATGGCCCCTTGGCTGCACTGGTTCTGCCAATGGATCGGGGTGGATGCAGGGGACAGATTTCTTGGCATTTTACAGCATTTTGCAAG
>JAFJMP010000266.1:0-18987 GCA_029692085.1 Gymnothorax javanicus | reverse complement strand
GGTGCTCCTTTAAAGCCCACTACACCATATATTTTTTGGAATGCAAAAATCTTGTGATTCTTATGAGACCGGTTTTGTCCTTTTTACACCAATTATTGTCCATTTTACAAGAACAAATTGGTTACTCTGAAGAAAAAAAGACAAAAATATGGCCTGCTGTGACCCCCTAACCCATTTAGAGCCCCAAAATGATGCTAAGGGTGGAGATAAGTGACCATTCTATCAGAAAAAGTGGATTTTATCAATAGAAATTCATGTTCATTGTGCTTATTCCATGAAAAATTAACATTTCAGGAGTCACAATTTTTCCATGTGTTGTGGCAAACAAGGGGTTAAATCACCATGGTGTGCACAAGTTGTGGCACCACACCATCCATTTCTGAAAAGTAGACATTCCAACGATTCAAGTGACACCAAGATCAAGTTGTTGAACTTGAGAAGCTTGACTTAAGAAACTTAACTTGAGAAATCTTGGTGTAATTTTTGACCAATCGATGCTCTTAGACAAGCACATTAGGTCTTTGTCGCGCTCTTGTTTTTTCCATCTTAGAAACATTGCAAAACTCAGAGCTATGGTATCACATGCAGAGTTAGAGATGATCATTCATGCCTTTGTGTCATCTCACCTTGATTACTGCAATTCACTGTTCACTTGCCTCAGCAAGGCATCTCTGGACTGTCTGCAAATCATTCAGAATGCCGCTGCTAGGCTGTTAATTAGGTCCAGGAAGTCATGCCACATTACCCCCATGCTAAATTCCTTACACTGGCTCCCTATCACTTTCAGGATACAATTTAAAGTCCTGGTCATTACGTATAAAGCCCTTCATGGTCAGGCCCGATTATATTCGTGACCTACTTCATCCATCTGTCACTAGCAGGTCACTTAGGTCCTCAAATCGGGAGCTACTGGTTGTTCCTGACCTCGGACACGGCTTAAAACAAACGGTGATCGTGCCTTCCAAGCAATGGTACCTAATTTTTGGAATGCTCTCCCACAAGAGCTGCAAACTGCAGCCTCCGTAGAAAACTTTAAGGCACAACTAAAGACTCATTTGTTTAGTCAGGCATTTGTCTAGTTGTCTGTTTTTCTACGTGTGTATTACTGGCATTTGAATGTTTCTGTGTTTTTATTCTACCCCTATTTTTATTGTAGTTTATTCTTTTCTCTTTTTAAATGACTGTGAAGCACTTTGTGACCCTGTCTGTGAAAGGTGCTATATAAATAAACTTTACTTACTTACTTGTTATACCTCCGGTAGGGGTTACTCCCAAAACAAGGCCTTTTTTGAGCCTTAGCCACTGGCCTATTAGAACTGTCACCATTCCTATACTTTCGCCAATCCGAAAATACTTTGTGTGGCATTATCCCCGATGTTTTGACTCACTTGGACCTTAAGAAATCAGCTGATCTCTATAAAGTGTATACAAATTAGTCTTGATTATCACTCGTGCTGCAGCTTCATTTTACATTGAATGATCAAGGTCTGATATTACCAATCATTATGAGAACTAGTGGTATCAATCAGTGGTAATGCCTCTGTGTGCGGCCGTTGATAAACGGGAAACTCGGACCTACCCGAGGGCATAATCTTGCACTGATTTCCCTTAGTGAAGCCTGACTTGGGAAGATAGTGATGCCCACAGAATATCCCTTAATAACAGCAGCTAGTCCTGACCAGTTCACAGTTAACTTCCTTTATTGACACATTTTCCAATTATAGAAATAATCAGGGGTGCACATAACTTTTTTGGTGTGGTTCTCAAGGGAGCACCTGGAGATGCTCCCTGGTGCTCACTCTTTACGCAGCGCCCATCCTACAAGGTGTCATCATCGCAGCCGTCCTTTCCTGCAGAGCACTCAGTACGCATGCGTTTTCGATGCAAATCAGCCCACAAACGAGGAAGTTGAGCAAAAGAAAAAAAATTAAAATATTTCTTAATGTATATTTACTTTTACTTAGAAAACAGTAAATCTTTCTTATGTTCAATTTCATCAAGCAAGAGGAGGATTTCTTCCTTTGTGAATGCTAACTTTCGCGTCCTTTTCCCCTCCATGACCGATTGTCAGACACCGTGTTGCCACAGGCCAATTTATTGGAGCAATCAGGCTCTGGATTGTTTAACTGAACAATGAACTGAGCAGACAAAGGTTAAATGAGTTTTACGTCATTATTAAACCTTTTCTTAATCATTTCTATTCTTGTGATCTTTCGTTGTAATATTTTTGTAAGCTAATTTAATTAAAAAGACTCTAAATCAATTTAGTCATACTAATGATGATGACAATGTGTTTTTAAAATATTGTATTTCAGTGTTGATTGGTTAAAACGAGGGACGTTTAATCTCTCAGCATCGATTTATTAACAACTAATGCTTTAGCGAGGACTCAAGAAACTCTCCGCAAAATTCCTCTCTAGGCCCGTCTAATGACTGTGTTTGGGAAACCCACGTAAGGAGAATGTGACGAACATAAGAGAATGTTCCTTGCTTAAGAATCTCTGTGCCACGCTCGTTAATCCTGAGATCCAATATTATCGGGAAACCCACTGCAGAGCTTTAAACAAGCATCATTGCCAGCCAAAACAGCCTCTGATTGCTCTCAAGTGAAGAACACACAACCTTTAAACAAACAGCCTTTGGTCTACGGACGCAATCCAGGGGAACAGTGGATTGTTAATGGATGAGAATTTTTTTTTTTTTTTCAGTGCGGGAAATGTAATACGTAAAATGTAGATATTTATTATAGAAATTTTCCAATTAGGCACCGGAGTTTAAGGTAGGATTACGAAGCTTCTGACAGGGATATGCATGCATCGGTGCTCTCGTTGAAATGGGGCAACGCATAAAATCTAAGCAAAAAAGTAAGTACTTCGCTTGTACCATTGCGGAGATTTTCAGAATTTAATATGTGGTGTGCTTTGATGTCTTATATGACATTGTCGATCGTAGAAGGTATTTTCAAAGCATTATCTAGCTAGCTCCTGCGATTTTTGTCGCATTAAATTGCCCATGAACATAATGGAGGTTTCTGGATTTGGGCCAAGTTATGGTCCAGTTGCCTCCGGAAAAAAAAGTTTCTGATCAATAAAATTTCACAGAATCTAAATGGAAATATTAAAGATCACGTCTATTTAGTTTTTAACAGTGTCTGACCAGTATTTGGTGTAAATTATAAGCCTACACCTTGAAAACGACCGTATGCTTACAACCGTTCATGAAACGGATAATGTGCGCAGATCTTAAAACTTAAAAGATAAGGCTATAAAGGCAGTTCCGGCTACTCCATATTCAAATAGTACTTAGGAATACCGCAACAAAAGCCGACAAGAAGCGAGTTTTCTGGGACAAGTCAAAGTTCAGGCAGCTCTGCGCGGAAACCGCATTCGGGCAGGAAATAACCGATGCGGACCATGCCGATTTTCCCCTGCTTTGATGGATTTGACGTTTTGCTAATTTGGGTGAAAGCTGAGTAAACTTTAAAAGCTAATAATTAATGAACACACTTGTCATAATGTTTTCTGTCTTACCAGAGATGTATGGAGAAAAATCCTAATTCAGCAGCCGAAGTAAACCAGTCAAAAATGCCAAATATGTTGGTACGCAATTGAGCTTCCCTTCAAGTTTTCTGCCGCGCAATTTCTAATTTTTCCGTGCATGCGCACCAGCGCACCAAAATAATCCATTGGCAACTGAAGACCTGGCTTCTCTCCCCCATGCGATCAAGCAACAATGAAATAATGGGCTAAACTCAGTACAAGAAAATGATTTACTCAAAAATAGGCTCATGCTTTACGAATGACAAACCGCTCTGAAACTTCCGCGCTACCCTTTCTGCACATCAGGTGATTCAGCTTGCTATTCAAGATCGTTTAAATGGTTTAAATGAAATAAAAGACCATTTGAAATGTCTTTATGCAATTTCATAGCTTCCGACCCCTGAGCAAAGAGAAGCCTGAGAATTCCGGAGTCATAATAGGTTTCCATGTTACTAGGGGAGAAATCTACCAAAACGTTCATAAAAATGAAACACTTCCATGCACAAGGATTTCAATTTCGGGGGATAATATCTTAAATATGTGTTGATTGAATAATGACTGATCCGTGACGGATTCCGAGGACATATCGCCTGTCACTCTCGGTACAGCGTGGGTTGATTGAAAAGTGAGACTCGGCAATGAAATGTGTTTTGTTTTCCGAAATAAAATTATAAAGTGTGAGATTGCTGACTATGGTGTGAGAACGTGATATGCCACTTAAAAGCGTGAGACTCAAGCCACATGCGTGAGAGAGGACAAGTACGCAATTTTGAATAACTGATTAAAATGCACCAAATTACATATCCACTTGAATGATTGTCGTCAACGGGAGAATGAAGAACACCTGATAATGTGGAGCGTTCTCGGGGTGAAAATATTGATAATTATGAAAATGACTGAGAACAAGTCAGGACTATAACTATTTTGAAGGGGTGACCTGTGCTCCACCAAATTTTCAGCTCTCGCTACACCACTAGTTTTATTTAATTTATGACCTCTGTGCGCTCAAGAGTTCAGGAGTCCAGGTGAAGCAGCAAGCTACCCCGATTCCGACAAACATGGTGCGCAGCATACAATGAATAAATCTGATATGCTTGAGCTGATTTAGTTGTTAAAAATGTTTTTCAAAAAATACCAAAGAACATATTTGAATAGTTTGGCCAGTGTACTCTTATTGGGTAAAAGCTGAAAAAGCGTTTTCTTTTCCTTTAACCTGCTCTACTGTGGGCAACATTCGAATGCTATAAGCCAAACGGCAGCCCCAGTTTATCGCATTTACATTTACATGTCATCCTGCTCTTTTAGGGTCAACATGAAAATTCTAATGAAAAAGGAATGTAACATTTCATTTTCAAAGACTTAAACTGCTCTACAGTGGACAATATTCAAATGTTATAAGCAAATTAGTATCACCAGTCTATTGCATTTACATACTTTCGCGCTCGTTTAGGGTCAACATGAAAATGAAAATACTGTTTTCTAACCACTTAAAAATAAATTAAAATAGCATTTGACGTTTCATTTTCAAAGATTTAACCTGCAATACATGGGACAATATTCAATGCAGTAAGGGAGACGGTGCCTCCCAGATTATTGCAATTAAATATCACCATATACTTTTTGGGATACAATGAAAATTAAAACCGCAAGCGGCGTTGTACGGGCCCTCGCACACCGATGCACCGCCGAGAACGAGCCACCGCCAATCCCTGCGCTCTCCAACTGGAGGTAAAGTTGCTTAGGTCTGTCGCAGGAATTGCATGTAAATGTTCTTCAGACCTGTCACTGTCGCCTGTCACGGAAAGATGCTCAAAATGTCCACCCCATCACACCCACACTGTTAATTGACAACAAGAGATTTTGATAAGTTTTCATGTCACAGGGCTCAAGAGTGTCCACACCCGTTTTCGTGACATTCAGATGAAATCTGCAGGAGAAGTTCGCAAAAGTATGACACATGCACAATTTTGCTAATTTCCTGTCACCAGGAGGGTGCGCTGTCAGTATGGCTAAATGTGACCATGTGAATGGCTTCAGGGCGGGACTCTTATGATATGCATAAAGTTTGGTGCATGTCGGACAATTTACACTGAAGTCATAAGCATTTGAATTTTCATGGTGAATCGCTTAAAATGGCGGCCCTGCAACACCCACATAATGACTCCCACCGAAATGAATTTAATAACTTTTGCTCTTCAAGGGGTCAAGAGTACACACAGCGATTTTCATGAGAATCGGACAAAATCCCTAGGAGGAGTTCGTTAAAGTATGCAACGTGCAAATGGCCAAAAATGGCCGTTCAATTAAAAATGGCCGACTTCCTGTTGACTTTAGCCTATGGTGTCAAGAGACTTTTTTTTGTAGGCGTGGGTGTGATACATATGTCAAGCAACTTTCATCAGTGTACGTGCAGGAAGGCCTTGGGGCTGCAGTTTAGAGGGCGCTAGCGAGGCAGTTGGCCCCGCCCACTCGCAAAACCAAGACAATTATTAATTGTCTATGGAAACTGACCAGCTTGTGAAGTTTGGTATGTAAAGAACAAAGTTTTCCCAAATTTATTAGGGAATCAATGTTCACGGCGAGATGCTGATAATGGCCACCCTATTACGCCCACAGGGTTAATCCGAACAAGAAGATTTTAATAACTTTTCATGTCACAGGTCTCAAGAGTGTCCATGCCCGTTTTCATGACATTCAGATGAAATCTGTAGGAGGAGTTCGCAAAAGTATGACACATGCCCAATTTTTGTCATTTCCTGTCGCCAGGAGGGGGCGCTGTCAATATGGCTGAATATGACCATTTGAGTGGTTTCAGGGCAGGACTCTTATAATACTCCTGAGGTTTAGTGCACGTCGGACAAATCTCACTGAAGTTATAAGCATTTGAAATTTCATGGCAAAACGCTTAAAATGGCGGCCCTGCCACGCCCACACCTTGACTCCAACCGAGATGATTTTAATAACTTTTGATCTTCAAGGGGTCAAGAGTAAACAGAGTGATTTTTATGAGAATCCGGCAAAACCCCTAGGAGGAGTTCGTTAAATTCCGATGCCTGAAATCGGCAAAAATGGCCTAATTTTTGAATTTTCAACGCCACCTAGCGGTCTTCCTGTGCATTTGACAAAAACATCCCAAATGGAAAATCCGTTTGTCTTGGCAAGCTCTACATGCCTACCAAATTTCAGCATAATCGGGCAAACCACAGATTTTTCATGAATTTTTTTATTTTTCTAGGGGGCGCTGTGGAGCCATTTTGCCCCGCCGACTGGCGAAACCAATAAAATCATAGAATTTTCACCGGGCCTGATTTTTCAGCCACATTTTTGTTCGAATTGAAACACGTTAAAGCCCCCAAAAAGCCCTGTAAAGTGGAAGAATAATAATAAGAATAATAATAAGAATTAAAGCCGCAAGCGGCGTTGTACGGGCCCTCGCACACCGATGCACCGCCAAGAACGAGCGACCGCTGACCCCTGCGCTGGGCGAGTCGATGTATTGCTGCTCTAGTCTGTCAGAGGAATTGCATGTACATTTTCTTCAGACCTATCACTTTCGTCTGTCACGACAATATGCTCAAAATGGCCGCCCTGTCACACCCACACCGTTAATTAACAACAAGAGATTTTACTAACTTGTCATGTCACAGGTCTCAAGAGTGTCCATACCTTTTTTCATGACATTCAGATTAAATGTTTAGGAGAAGTTCGCAAAAGTATGCCACATGCAAAATTTTGCTAATTTCCTGTCGCCAGGAGGGGGCGCTGTCAGTATGGCTAAATATGACCATGTTTATGGCCTCAGGGCAAGACTCTCAAGATAAGTCAGAAGTTTGGTGCGGGTTTGACAATGTCCACTGAAGTTATAAGCATTTGAATTTTCATGGTGAATTGCTTAAAATTGCGGCCCTGCCACGCCCACACCGTGACTCCCACCGAAATGAATTTAATAACTTTTAATCTTCAAGGGGTCAAGACTACAAACAGCGATTTTCATGGGAATCAGACAAAATCCCTAGGAGGAGTTTGTAAAAGTACGCAACATGCAAATCGCCAAAAATGGCCATTCAATTCAAAATGGCCGACTTCCTGTTGACTTTAGCCTATGGTGTCAAGAGACTTTTTTGTAGACGTGGGTGTAATACATATGTTCAGCAACTTTCATCAGTGTTCGTGGAAGAAGGCCTTGGGGCTGCAGTTTAGAGGGCGCTAGCGAGGCAGTTGGCCAAGGCCACTTGCGAAACCAATACAATGAGTAATAGTCTATGGAAACTGACCAGCTTGTGAAGTTTGGTATGCAAAGAACAAAGTTTACCTAAATTTATTAGGGAATCAGTGTACACGGCGAGATGCTCAAAATGGCCGCCTCATCACGCACACAGGGTTAATCCGAACAAGAAGATTTTAATAACTTTTCATGGTACAGGTCTCAAGAGTGTCCACGCCCGTTTTCATGACATTCAGATGAAATCTGTAGGAGGAGTTCGCAAAAGTATGACACATGCCCAATTTTTGTCATTTCCTGTCGCCAGGAGGGGGCGCTGTCAGTATGGCTGAATATGACCATTTGAGTTGTTTCAGGGCGGTACTCTTATAATTCTCCTGACGTTTGGTGCACGTCGGGCAAATATCACTGAAGTTATAAGCATTTGAAATTTCATGGCAAAACGCTTAAAATGGCGGCCCTGCCACGCCCACACCTTGACTCCAACCGAGATAATTTTAATAACTTTTGATGTTCAAGGGGTCAAGAGTGAACACAGTGATTTTCATGAGAATCCGGCAAAACCCCTAGGAGGAGTTCGTTAAATTCCGATGCCTGAAATCGGCAAAAATGGCCTAATTTTTGAATTTTCAACGCCACCTAGCGGTCTTCCTGTGCATTGGACAAAAACTTCCCAAAGAGCAAATCCGTTTGTCTTGGCAAGCTCTACATGCCTACCAAATTTCAGCATTATCGGGCAAACCAGATTTTTCATGAATTTTTAAATTTTTCTAGGGGTCGCTGTGGAGCCATTTGCCCCGCCCACTGGAGAAACCAATAAAATCATAGAATTTTCATCAGGCCTGATTTTTCAGCCACATTTTTGTTCGAATTGAAACACGTTAAAGCCCCCAAAAAGCCCTGTAAAGTGGAAGAATAATAATAAGAATAATAATAAGAATAATAATAATCACTACAGATACAATACGGTCCTCGCACCGTGAGTGCTCGGGCCCGTAATAATAATCACTACAGATACAATACAGTCCTCGCACCGTGAGTGCTCGGGCCCGTAATAATAATCACTACAGATACAATACGGTCCTCGCACCGTGAGTGCTCGGGGCCGTAATAATTAAAGCCGCAAGCGGCGTTGTACGGGCCCTCGCACACCGATGCACCGCCAAGAACGAGCGACCGCTGACCCCTGCGCTCGGCGAGTGGACGTATTGCTGCTCGAGTCTGTCAGAGGAATTGCATGTAGATTTTCTTCAGACCTATCACTTTCGCCTGTCATGACAATATGCTCAAAATGGCCGCCCTTTCACGCACGCACCGTTAAGTAACAACAAGAGATTTTACTAATTTCTCATGTCACAGGGCTCAAGAGTGTCCAGACCTTTTTTCATGACATTCAGATGAAATGTTTAGGAGAAGTTCGCAAAAGTATGACACATGCCCAATTTTGGCCATTTCCTTTCGCCAGGAGGGGGCGCTGTCAGTATGGCTAAATATGACCATGTTTATGGCCTCAGGGCAAGACTCTCATACGTCTGAAGTTTGGTCCAGGTTTGACAATGTCCCCTGAAGTTATAAGCATTTGAATTTTCATGGTGAATTGCTTAAAATGGCGGCCCTGCCACGCCCACACCGTGACTCCCAACAAAATGAATTTAATAACTTTTAATCTTCAAGGGGTCAAGACTACACACAGCGAATTTCATGGGAATCAGACAAAATCCCTAGGAGGAGTTTGTTAAAGTACTCAACATGCAAATTGCCAAAAATGGCCTTTCAATTCAAAATGGCCGACTTCCTGTTGACTTTAGCCTATGGTGTCAAGAGACTTTTTTATAGACGTGGGTGTGATACATATGTCCAGCAACTTTCATCCGTGTTCGTGGAAGAAGGCTTTGGGGCTGCAGTTTAGAGGGCGCTAGCGAGGCAGTTGGCCCCGGCCACTGGCGAAACCAATACAATTAGTAATTGTCTATGGAAACTGACCAGCTTGTGAAGTTTGGTATGTAAAGAACAAAGTTTACCTAAATTTATTAGGGAATCAATGTTCACGGCGAGATGCTCAAAATGGCCGCCTCATCACGCGCACAGGGTTAATCCAAACCAGAAGATTTTAATAACTTTTCATGGTACAGGTCTCAAGAGTGTCCACGCCCGTTTTAGTGACATTCAGATGAAATCTGTAGGAGGAGTTCGCAAAAGTATGACACATGCCCAATTTTTGTCATTTCCTGTCGCCAGGAGGGGGCGCTGTCAGTATGGCTGAAAATGACCATTTGAGTGGTTCCAGGGCAGGACTCTTATAATACGCCTGACGTTTGGTGCAGGTCGGCCAAATATCACTGAAGTTATAAGCATTTGAAATTTCATGGCAAAACGCTTAAAATGGCGGCCCTGCCACGCCCACACTGTGACTCCAACCGAGATGATTTTAATAACTTTTGATCTTCAAGGGGTCAAGAGTAAACACAGTGATTTTCATGAGAATCCTGCCAAACCCCTAGGAGGAGTTTGTTAAATTCCGATGCCTGAAATCGGCAAAAATTGCCTTATTTTGTATTTTCAACGCCACCTAGCGGGCATCCTGTGCATTGGACAAAAACATCCCAAATGGCAAATCCGTTTGTCTTGGCAAGCTCTACATGCCTACCAAATTTCAGCAAAATCGGGCAAACCACAGATTTTTCATGAATTTTTAAATTTTTCTAGGGGGCGCTGTGGAGCCATTTTGCCCCGCCCACTGGTGAAACCAATAAAATCATAGAATTTTCACCAGGCCTGATTTTTCAGCCACATTTTTATTGGAATTGAAACACGATAAAGCACCCAAAAAGGCCTGTAAAGTGGAAGAATAATAATAAGAATAATAATAATCACTACAGATACAATACGGTCCTCGCACCGTGAGTGCTCGGGCCCGTAATAATAATCACTACAGATACAATACGGTGCTCGCACCGTGAGTGCTCGGGCCCGTAATTAAAATGCAATTTGCCAGGCGCCCCATCAAGGTGGGGTCTTCAGCTAGGATGTCACTCATTCCCTGGGCGGGACGCAAACTTGCGATTCCCAAACCACATCCCAATGGGAGAAGTTTTGACAACTTTGATTGGCTGGAAAACGATATTCCTCATTTGCACACTAACCAATCAGCTTCTGGGGACCGCGTGCATGCACAAGGGAGGCTAACTGATAATACCGTGATGGTTAGACTGCTGTGTGAGCCATCGCATATTAAGTTACGTTGCTCTTTGAATATAGCCACCTAGCTAACTAGTAAGCTAGCTAAAGTTAACTAAGGAAAACTGGTGGCACTGATTTGCTTATTACTTTTGAATACTGTCCACTGCAGAGCAGGTTAAGTCTTCGAAAATGAAATGTTGAATTCCATTTTCATTATAATTTTCAAGTACTTAAAAAATAACATTTTCATTTTGACCATAAAAGAGCAGGATGACACGTATTTGTAAATGCAATAGAGTGGGGGTGCTGTTCAGCTTATTGCATTTGAATATTGTCAGTAGAGCAGGTTAAATCTTTGCAAATTAAATGTTGAAGGCCATTTTTGATACCATTTTCAAATAGTCAGAAAATGGCATTTACATTTTCATGTTGACCCTTAAAGAGCATGGTGACATGTAAATGTAAATGCAATAGGCTGGGGGTGCCGTTTTATTTATTGCATTTGAATATTGTCCACAGTATTGCAGTGCACAACATTGAAAATTAAATATCAAACAGCTTTTTCATTATCATTTGAATATGGTCATAGACTTCCCATTCGAGTATGTGAAAATGAAAGTGATAATTTGATTAATGCATTTTCAATTTAATTTTGACTCAAAAAACTCATACGTATGTGATAAATTATAATGCAATTGCGGAATTACAGTATCATTTTAACATTGTCCCCAATGGGCAACCACATGCTAGGAAAGGTGATAATGGGTCTTACCCGCCCCTCCAGGCCTTGCTCACACAATAAATGCAATTTGTTTTCAAATTCATAATGTTCTTGTGTGAGCACCATGCTGAACACAAGGCAAGGAAAAGGAAGACATTTAAAAATCAACAATATCTAACCCTTGAAAAGAACCAGGATTAAGAAGTTTCACTGGATATTATACAAAATAGAGCTCAATGCAGAAACCCCTCATTTGATGAGTTTTTCTCCAATTAAATAATCCACAAATATCAAAGTAACCAAAAATGTACCCCAAGGTATTTTTTATTGCCTTTTATAGAAGTGCATTCTTCAATACATGAATATAAAAGAAAGCCTGGAAGTTGTGCACTCCTTGGACATTGGACAAAAGGGCCATCTCAAGTGACAAATTTTCCGTAAAAATTATCAATCAGCTTCAGCCAAGTTGAATGTTCACAGCAAAGTATTAACACATTTACAGTTAACTGCCAGATATTAGATGAGGTCAATGAAGGAGAGACAAATTCAGTCATGTTGAATATTGGAAGCTTTTTTGGTCAAAATTAGAAATATGGAGATATAACAAGATAGCACTGAGGTTTAAAAATTCTGTTTGTATGCATTTATTTATTGTAGTCTTCTACATTAATTTATTAATTCGGGAATAATCAAGATTATTTAGGTAAAAGAGTATGTTTGAAATGTTGATCATTCACATGCTATGTCCAGAGGGCGTTCATTTTACAAATTGCATTATTGTATCATTTTGTTTTAAGAACCATGCATCGTAACAATTGAAGAAATGGATCGACGAGGGATTCAACTATATTATGGACCGCAAAGAAAGCTTTATGCAAAACATGAGGAACCTGTCCAGTTTCAATGCAAGAGCTACCCTTATAGCACATTTAGAGAGAAGTGCAATAATGGAACAATACTTATGGCATTTTGTAATTAAGAATTGTGCACATACATAGCTTAAGATGCACAGAACTGATGTGATGTGATTGATATTTACGAAACAAATAGGCAATAATCTATCCCTCCTGGTGTTTAACAGTACAATAGGAAACAAATTACAATAGACTATGAAGCTGATGATTTTAACAATGGTACAGAAACACAGAGACGGGTGAACAATATGCAAACAAATCTCAAGTGTGCTATAATACACATTTTACTGCCTCAGCTTTTAGTTGACTGTATTTGTAATTTTTTTTAACCATTGATAAGCCCTGATCAATGAAGCCCAGGTTACTAAAAAATTTAATGGTAAAATAATTTTGCAGATCTTTATCCCCTTGAGTGCACTTTAAAATGTCAGTAGAGAGACTGAAGAGAAAAGTTAGTCAATGTGTAGGTAACTTAAAACTCAACTTTTACTGTTGTATGAGAAAAGTAACCCTCAGAGAAGTTGGGTAAATGGATCACCAATGCATAGTCAAAATATTTACAATAGGATTTGAGTCTGAACTTTGATTCATTAGCACGGCATATTGCTCAATGTCCAGTGTTGGTCAAGCACAAATAGAAAATTCCTGGATTTTACTTGCATGCTGGATTCAGAAAAAAAAGATCTTTCACTTCCCCTTTGTGGGGGAACCTAAAAGTCTAAATGGTTTCAATGCACCCTGTATCTTATCTCAAAGCTTAGAGACACAAAAACAAACAAACAAACAAAAAAAAATCCCAGAAAAAATACTGTTGCATGATTGCATGCTGTTCTAAAGGGCAGTAGTGAAATTTGTATTCAATTGCCATCACACTCATTGATATACAAATACAAGATTCAAAAATGCTTATTTGCGTGTGTTGTATAATTTTTTGTTCTTTGAACCTTTACATATAGTTCATGGAATAAAAACCTTTGAAGTGCACCAATTATGTTATTTTTTATGTTAATTTTTGTATTCTTCAGGTCTACTGGAAGAGGTTTACATGTGTCAATGTTAAAAAAAAAAAAATGGTTTTCTCATACTGGCCATTTCTGCAGCACCTCTGTCTGCAACACCTTATTTGAGCCCCTGCCCCCGCCTCCCAAAAAGCGCATTGTGCTGTGATTGGTCGGCTGGGCCACTCACTTGTGATTGGTCAACCACTTCGTATGCGTCAGAAATGTCCTGCCCCTTACTATAAATGGATTACATTTTTCTGCGAGCAACAGGAAAACAGAGGAACCAGGTATTTTTCCATCCCTCACTTCTGCCAGTCTTTGTGTATTTCAGTTGTACTTTATCTGTATTTCAAGTCTTTTTCTCAGAATTACAATTTGGCCACCTCTCAAAATAATATGAATGCAGAATTTGCAAAAAACTACAACTATAACAATCATGTGCGCTTCAAACACAAATTATAGAAAAATAGATTTGGTCAGCTGCTTCAGAGATTCTTACAAGTAGGAAATAGGAAAATGACAAAGCTAGCAGAGTTAACATTACACTTTTTAAAAATTGAAATAAGAAGGAAACACGAAAAATTGATTTTCCTGTGTTTCAGAGCTTCGTACAAGTGCAAAACTGTTTGCAAAACGGCCTCCAGTTTACCTGGCTCAGAGGACACTAATCTTTGGTTAGCATAATGCTAACAGAATTCAGTGGGAAATCCCATAGGAAAACGACAAAGCTAACGGAGTTAACATTACACTTTTTAAAAATTGAAATAAGAAGGAAACATGAAAAATGGATTTTCCTGTGTTTCAGAGCTTCTTACAAGTGCAAAACTGATTGCAAAACGGCCTCCAGTTTACCTGGCTCAGAGGATGCTAATCCTTGGTTAGCATAATGCTAACAGAATTCAGTGGGAAATCCCATAGGAAAACGACAAAGCTAGCGGAGTTAACATTACACTTTTTAAAAATTGAAATAAGAATCTAGCATGAAAAATGACTGTTCCTGTGCTTCAGAGCTTCTTATAAGCGCAATTCTGCTTGCAAACTGATGTCCAGACAAAGCAAGTGATTTATACACTTTTTTCATTGACATAACTAGCATCATGAAAACAGACCATCCCTGTGAACTCATACTAACTTGAAAGGATATACAAGAGCCGTGCAAAGCAAGCAAAAGGACAAGGGAGCTTTGGCACAAGACATAACGGGCATAAACTACCATAACCACAAAACAAGCGAAGAGCCACGCTAGCGCAGCATTAGCATTGTGACTTCATTACATTACAAACTCCCAAACAACCTGAAACTCCATGTCCTAACAGAGCGGGCACAGCTGCATCTTCAGAACAAACTGGTGAAAATACCCCACATTGAATTGTGTCCAATTCATGAAGCAGTCCTCAGTAAAATGACAGTAAAACAGATAAAGGCTGGGGTTGTTACTGCTGAGAAATCTAGGTAAAATGACTTTAAACCACTGTCTCTTCCTTTGGAAGTCCAGGCAATTTGAACTTGAAATTGTATCCAAATGCGCAGAAGTCTCCACAGTGACATGACAATAACCCCAAGTACACACACACACAAACACACACACAGCTGCAGGTCAGTAGCTGTGTTTGTGGGCGTAACCCGCTTTATTCAAGTGTTTCCAACTAGGATTTTGGCACGAAAAATCAATTTGTGACCTCTCCAATTGAAGAAAAAAATGGCCAAATACTTCAGGAGTTTCAGGGAGCACCAGAACAGCGCACAGAGTGGAGGGAGAGAGCCATCTTTGGTGGTGACTTTGGGTTATTTTCATTAGCAGGCCTTTTACATGCACCTAAAAACTGTATGATACACACAACGACATTATAAACATTAAAAAACATAGGTGCACTTTAAATTGTGTTCTACACCGAATGACTTCAGTTTCAAGTCTCAACAAGTCTCAAAAAAAACTTGTCAAAATCTATCAGCTTACATAATGGCTGTCTAAACAATCAAGAAAACAAGATTTCTGAACACATTTTAATTTCAGAGGGTACCATTTACATCATACTGGTAAACAGATGGATTAACGAAAGTACCTCACATTTATTGAGTGTAGTGCAGAAGTTTAACTTCCACCTTGTGGTCATTAGGGAAAATGCCATTTTCGATCATTACCTCCAACAAGGAGGTTATGTTCTTGCTGTCGTTGGTTTGTCTGTCTGTCTGTCTGTCTCTCTGTGTACGAGATAACTCAAAAAATAATGAATGAATATCTGAAATTTTGTGGGTAGGTTGCTGTTACATCAGGGTTTGACTCTACTGTATTGATTTTGGCCGTGATTGGTCAAACCAAAGACATTTTAGGATGGAAGACCAATCATCCCCAATATACCCTCATTGTAAGAAATTGGTCACCCCTTCTATCTCCTAAGTGAGTGAGGTTGCGGAAATATTTTGAGTGTTGTGTTCACAGTAAATGTTGGAATATACAAGCATCTGTCTTATATCTGCATGATGCATTTATATTTCATTTTACTCTGCTTAATTAAGCATTTTGCTACACTGCAAATGGTTATATTTTGCATTACGAATATGAGTTAGCTGGCTACCTAGGGTGTTCGCAAATGTTATTTGACATAATTTTAAAAATTTAAGTTTGGCTAACGAGCGTTAACTCCGGAGTAGTTGTTAGGTCTTGAACATGATTGTGTGTGTGGGAAATACACAACGTTAATCTAATTTTGTTCTGAAAAATACAAAACAAAACAAAAAAGCCGGTAGCACGTATTCAAAGCAAATTTGTTAGCGTTGTTTTATTGCATTAAGCATTGGCAAGACATTACATTAACTCTGGTCGGGTCCGTAAACTATAAGAATTATAAATCATTCATTCCAACTTTAAATAAACATTTAAATTTCCTTTCGGCTCTCACGTCGTCTCCTTGTATTTAGTGGTTTGTATTTTTTTGTCACAAAAGAAAATAAATGCTTCACATGTCTGAAGCTGAAATAAGCACACTTTTATTGGAAACATTCTTCAGACACCAAATAAGTTGTCCCCCAACGTGACCATCCCAAATATCCAGCTATATAGGTAAAAGTCATAGCCCTGCTCTTTTCCTGTCCCCAGAATCATAGCGGTTGCATAACATTTGATTACTTTTCACTCCAGTCCTGGAACAGTCTTTGGTCAAAGCTCCAACATTACCACTTTGTTCCTTAAAATCAGTTCAATTATTACCTCTGCCCAGAAGGTTATGTTTTTACCGGCATTGATTTGTCTGACTGTCTGTTTGTGTACAAGATAACTCAAAAAGCTATGAACGGATATCTCTGAAATTTTGTGAGTGGGTTGCTATTACATCAGGGCCGGACCGTGTTGATGTTGACCACGATTGGTCAAACAAGCGGCGTGGTGGAAGAATGCTCCTTGCTGAGTGCCCCTCTAGTAACAGTTTGAATTTGTTTTTTATTTTTATTTTTATTTTTTAAGTAAATTTGGCATCTCCAATCCCACCCGAATATGGAATGCCAAATCCGACAACTATGTACAAGGCTTGCTCGTATGCAACCCCCTCTTGCCAGTTCGGGAGAGAGAGACAATTCACGGCTCTCCTTCGAAGCACAGCCTGACAGCCCCTGCATCTTGACACTCATTGGTCGAAACTATCGCAAGTTCAGAACGAGGGCAGAGGATACCCGAGCATAGGCGGCGCCAGGGAGGGGCTAGGTGGTGCTGTAGCTACCCCTGGAATAGCCATAGCACCCCCTCAACACCCCCAAGAAATTCCTGTGATTTATATATTACTCTTGTCATCGGTTTTCGAGGTTGAAAAATTTGCTGTGAGTTTAGGGAAGGACACTGGAGCACAGAAACACTTTCTTGAATTAAAAAAAGAAATGAACATTTGGCAAATCTTCATACAAATACACTGTTTAAGTTTTGTTACCTTAGTGCTCGTCTTTATAGGTAAAATCTCCACTGTTTGACATCGTCTGAACACGCGATGAGTCACCGAGCTATGTGATGACAGCAAGCAGTTTTCGAGCTAACCACGAGAAACATTGAAATCTGCAAGCCCATGTATATGTTATCTCACCCCAAATCCCCATTTCCTTAAAAATAACTTATTGGCCAACTGTACTTTTAAAACTGGACGTGATCGTTGTGCCACCCGGCGATAATGTTATGAAATGAAAACAAAGTAGATCGCAGCGGATCTGCTGTCAGATTAGAAACAATTAACCCTTTGAACCCTGTATTATATAAAGGGGTTGTGAGCCCCACTAATGCCAAACACAGCTTAATGTGATGGGGAAACCACATAATCATAAACAAGGTCACATGGCAACACAAAGTCATGTAATCAAAGTCCCATGTTTGGAGGCCTGTCCTCCAGCATTTCAAGTTATCACATTTTCTCTATGCGGCCACAAAACAGGCCTTTAGGGTTCAAAGGGTTAAGCCTATATCTTCCGACATCGAATGTTCTACGCATATTCGTGCATATAATGGTGTAGTAACCACCTTTTGTTCGAAGCGTCGTGGCGAACATTTGAGTGTTTTCTTTGCTGACGAAACTGGGTCAGTCTGACTAAAGTAGGAAATCAAAATCGCAAACTAGAGTTCCCAAAAAGATGGCAATGGCAATGCAGCTTTACATCGGAGACTGCCGACGTGAGTATATATTTTAATGTCGCGTGAATTGTTTTATTCATTATTTTTTTAAAAGAAGTAAATTAATGAATCTTAAAAATATATTATTTTTAGACTAAAAACAGAAAGGCAAAACAGGTGATCTGCTTCGGCCAGTTGACGCAGCGCCCATTTAACTTCTGACCTTAACGTGAGTCAGCTTCTTGACCGCAAGTTGAGTTTTGTTGTGAAGACGTCTATGGTAAGTGCATGATTTCCCCCTCTGTTGTCAATTACAAATTTAATTAATTTGGTGGTTGAAGCGCAAATTCTGGCTCTTTATAGTTACCTCAATGTGATGTTCATTCAACAATAGGAACACTGCTGATTCATTATTAGACTAGTGTTGGTAACTGGCAGTGTGATTTCGTGATCTCAGCATTTTGGCTGAAACGTGCAGCGTCTGTTGCCCTCTGTTGCCGCCGTTTGCTGCTCCTTGTGTTCAGGGCCCATCTGTGGCCGAGTTGTGTGGAACTTAATTTTCAGAGGTTTACGTTGGCAGGCTTATGAACTTTATATCTATTTTTCAGTGACGTGCCATTGGAGGTCAGTTAGGGTAGGCAGAATCCTCACCGTTAAACAAACGATAACTCTTATTACTTTGCTTAATTAGCGATCTGAGGATTGATCAACTAATTTACAAGACTAAACAGCAGAATGGCGTGCCAGTTCCATCCACGACATTTTTGCTCTGTGCATCGAACTTAAAATGCTCACGAGACAGCAAGTTTGTACATATTTGCTTAG